>PVIR01009248.1:0-53846 GCA_004026965.1 Petromus typicus | reverse complement strand
CTGCTCTTCTATTCTTGAATCATATCTCTGTGTTACTATTCAATAAAATGGAAGTTACATTTCTTCTTTTTTCTTTTTAGATACTTTATCAGGGAAAATGTAAAAGGCTGAAGTAGGCAAGAAAAGTTAATTTGGTATATTAGCTGTTGTACTTTTCTGGATTTTCAGTTTGTCATTATCTTTGAGCTATTTTATAACTATTTAAGTTTCATAATAAATATAGTAATACATATTATTTCTTGTTCATAAAAATAAGACATGTGTCCCCTGTAAATGTGGCTGATTATTGGTCTGGGATGTTAATCAATTTTGTATGTATTAAATAAATTCATTTCAGCATTCTGTGGTTCATATATGACATGGACAGCTCTTCGATTCTCTTTCCTACCACTTATAACATCTTATTGGTTCCCTCATTCTTGAGCAAGTTAAAATCTTGGGCCTGTGTTAATTTCATGTTGGCATGCACTTTACCTCTTAAAAATAATCTTTTTTTTTGAGACAGAGTCTCGCTTTGTAGTTCAGGCTGGCCCTGAGCTCAGCCTCCAACTCACATCACAGCAGTCCTCCTGCCTCTGCCTCCCGAGTGCTGGGATGACAGGTGTGAGCCACCACGCCCGTCACTGTGGTATGTGGTACTGATTGCTGCTGGGGTGAGTCTCCACCCCCAGTATAGTGTGTGATTATTGGGGATCGAACCCGGGTCCTTGCGCTTGAAAGACAGGCGCCGGAACCACTGAGCTAACTCCCCGGCCCTCTTAAAAATAATCTTTAACAGTGGCAAGTTGGTTCTTTTCCTCCCTTCCTCCCACCTGCATTTATTGGGCATATTCTATATTCTAGGCAAGGATTGTTGTGAGATAAATATGGTTATAAATGACTTGCTTAGTGGGTCGGCAGTGCCTGGCTCTCAGTGAGGATGTAGTGAATGTGAACTGCCATTCTGTACTGCCGCTTTTAGCCTTTTTTTAAAGTCTTGTGTTTGGACATTTCTGCCTTCATGACAAGTTGACATCACTGTCCTTATCTACTGATACCGAATGAGTAGTCGAAGATCAAAAAATAAGAATTTAGGATGCTCAAAGACTGCTCAGTATCCAGCTTGATGAGCCATGTAGGCCTAAACAAGGATTGAATTTGAAGCCAGGAACATGTCCAGATGTCCAGAGCCACACTTGTAAGAGGTTATTTCTGTGGAGAAAAATGTGTTTATAAAAATGATGCCATAACAGCAAGCATAATGTAGGTCCACTCAGATCAAAAAGTGATCAGAAATCTAGAAAGTGAAGTTCTCACCACCCACTGCCTGAACGCTAACGTTGCCTTTGCTCCTTAGGGGCTTCCAGGTATTTATTTTATTCAGTTAATATTAAATCTTCCTCCTGATGATTTCCCCTCCAACTCTGCTTGTCAGTTCTCCTTTGGCAGCCAAGCTTGTCTGCAACCGTCTCCTATAACCTTTTGCTTGGTAGTTCAAAATTTTCAGTTATTTACTATCCAAATGAATGTTTAATGAAATATTCATTATGTGCCTTCCCCTTGGCACTTTTTCGTTATGCAGTGACAGTGAAGGATGGGAAAGATGCAGGTGCCTATTTCCTGTGAGTTTAATCTAGACTCTCCATGTCCTGCTCTGTCTTATCATTTTGTTTAGTAATTAGCTCCTCTGACGATGTAAAATACACATTGGTTGTGAAGAAAATTCATTTTTTATCATTACAGCGTGGAGGCTGTGTTCATTTTACTGCCCTTACCTGGCCAGCAAGGACAGAGCGGAGTGACTTCGACTCGGAGGACCACGCTTATGTGATTCTGAGATGGAACAAATAGCCATGAAATCAGCCCAAGATTGCTCCATCACTCCCAGCTGGGCGCGGCTGGCATCATCGGGGTCTGTGAAGTACAGCTTTCCGGGCTCACAGCTTCCTCAGGGGGAGTGGATCAGGCCATTTGTGCCCGTTTCACAAGATCTGATAAAAGGCGAAGGTCGGCACCAAGAGGAAATGAATTAATGGAGGGGGAAATGCCTTTTGAAGCCAAGGGACTCTAAACCGTACAGCTCTGTCAGCGCCGTATTTATGGGGCAAGGCTGTTAGCTGATGTGAGCTGGAGAATAACCTGGGTAAGTAGAGTCCTAGGAAATGGGAACAAACATATGTTTTTGTATTATAAGGAAAATCAGAGAAATTAAATGTTGGATGGAGGTCACTGGTTTCCAAACACGGAGTCTCACTTTTTTCCTTCATGCACTTCTAATGAAATACCAGCTGCTCTCATGAGAAGTCTGAAATTTCTTGGTTTAGACAAAGCCTTTAGTGGATTCAGAAAGGATCAGCTAATTGATTACATTTTATGTATGCACACATAAAGTTAACACTTTTTTGGTGAATTATGCTTTTTTTCTCTAAGTTTTAAAATAGATTTATTTTTCTCTAGGGGAATATGGCTCAGTAAGTCAACATGTAGCAAAGTTCTGGCTGCAGAATTTACCTTAATTCTTTATAAATATGTTCTAATATTATCCTCCGTGACAGCAAAAGTTCTAAAGAGCAGAGAAACAGATCTATAAAGCTACAGAGTGAGTATTACCTTTGAGATTCATAGTAACCCATCATGGAACTCTGACCTATAACTAAAGTTCTTTTTAAGTGTGGTGATCCGCGGCTGAAGAAAACTACATGCTACAGCAGGAAGCACAGTTAGTTAATCATCACTCCCCTCGGGGTTACAGTGGTCCGTCATGATTGTTAGTGTTAACTAGTCCTTATTATTCTACCTTATTCCTTAGCTCATCATCTCTTTCCTGTTGTCCTGGGATCTCCAGGTCTTCAATCCTCTTCATTTTGTTTTCCAACAAAATACACAGCTAGAATTTTGTTTCTTTTTGGTTCTTTTCCTCCTGGTCTCTCTCGAACTCAATCCATTCACGCTTTTTCTCATCCCACCACTTTACAAAGCCCACCTCACTATTCCACCAGGGTCTCGCCAAAGTCCCAGGGACATTCATATTGTTGACTTCTCAGCTGACATTTAACTTGAGCCACCAGCTGGTAGACTTGGATCATTCTTTGTTCCTCCAAATACTTTTTTTTTTAGTTATTGCTTATGCTTTTTTCTGGCTTTTCTGCTCTTTTCCTGGTGGCTTCTTTTCCATTTCCTCTATACCAATTCCTGATCTTCCTGATCTCTTAAACTCAGACCCCAGAGCTTAGGCCATATCTCCTCTTTCCTGTTTATCTCCATCAAAATTTTGCAATCATAAGCCCACAGGCCCAAATCCAGCTTGTTCCTGTTTGACTGAATAAAAAGTATATTGGAGCACAGTAAACATGCACTGCCTGTGCAAATGCTGATGTTAACAGTATATCGATGATCTGTGAAAGGAGATAGAGAAAAACGGGATGCATTGAGGCATAGTATTTGAAATGTGAATGCCATTTCTATTGGAAGCCAAAATAATTTTTTATTTGAAATTGTTTGTCTCAGGTATTTTGTCATAGTGATGGAAAGCTGACTGAACACTTTAACTAAATTATGTAATGCATTTGGATTTTGTCAGTGCCTCCTTTTGCTTCCAGGATTCAATCCAGGATTCAGTTTCTGTATATCCTTGTTCTCCCTGCTGGGACAACTCCTCTGCCTTCTTCGTCTTGGGTGACTTTGCATCATTGAGGCCTGCTGTTTAGCAGGAAATCTGTTGACCTGGGTCTGCCTGATGTTTTCTTTCTGTCAGTTTGAGGAGATTGATTTTGGGAAGAATATTGCAGGAGCAGTGTGGCCTTCTGAGCACATCATGATATATTTTCCACTGTGTAGTGATGTGTCAGTGACGATGCTAACCTACGTGGTGGGATTCTCCAAATACTGCTCCTTTTCCTTTGTAATTTCCAATTATTTTAGATGAGATAACTTGAAACAATATAGCTTCCACTTAAACTTACTCCACTGACTGTGCCTTCCAATCCAGCCACCAAGATATCTTGTCTGAAATAAGAACGGCGTGGTAGGCTAACGGTGCTTTTATACTCCACTGTTTCTGCATTTCTTACCTAGAATTCTTCGGTGGAGAGAACTACCCTTTATCTATCATTTTTCTTCAGTGGTTCATTTATGGTTATGTGGACTTATGGATTTTTAATGCATCTCATTAGAATCTAAATTTGATCATCAGTAAGGCTTTCCTTCTGGCTGCTATAGACTAATGCAAGGTACACACTTACATTGACTTGCACATGTACCTCTTGGATATTTTTAAACCTGTAACTCCAGGTTGATGTTTCTGACTAATTCTGTCCCCACAGGTTTAGTTTAGTTGGCCATCAGTTTTGTGTCTTTAATGTCATTGGTTCAACAGTGAGGAATAGCTCTCATCATATATGCTGTGCTCACTTGTGCAACTTAGTATAAAAATAGTTTGATAATTGGTGACACACACCTGTGCAAAATGGTGTTTTGAATATAGTCTCTTTTGTGCTTAGTTTTATAACATTTTGTCAAAAAGCTGCTTTCAAAATTACTTATTTCAGTGCCTTTGTCTCGTTCTCTTCTGTAGAGGTACACATCGTCTTTTCTTTGTCCTTCCACTTTACATGATGTCTTACCACTTACCTTGTCTCTTCTACTCTGCTTCATTATCATAATTTTCCTTTTATACATTCCACAATCATAAAGTACAATTATTTTTTTCTTGAACAGTTATGTCTTTTAGGACAATAGACAGTAGACAAGATGCTTTGCCTTTGTTTCCAGTACGTGGTTTTCACGTCTTTGTGTAGATCCCATTTTCACTCTGACGTCGTGATCATTCTGTCTAGATGATTTTCTTTAATATTTCTCGTAAAGTAGCTTTCTGAGATGAGTTCTCCCAGTTTTTATTCATTTCAGAGAATTTTTATTTCTCTTCCAAATTTTGAAGATTTTTTATTGTTTTATTTAGTGGATGCAGAAATTTGAATTCACATTTATTTCCAGTCAGAGGTTGTAAGATGTCTTTTTTTGTGTTGTGACTTGGTTTCTCACGAGAAGTTTTCTGTTATACTTCTTATTCTTCTGGATGTAAAATTTCTTCTTTTTCGATAGAGAAAAATTACTCTTTGTCTTAGTTCTTAGCAGTTTGATATGACATATCAATTTTAAGTTTTATTTTTGTTTAGTTTTGTTTGGTAATTTCTGAGCTCATAAATTAGGCAAAGGCACACAAGGTGATCAAAACATATAGTGAATGTTTAAATCTAAAAACTTATCACAGCAAAAGATGTACTATCATTAGTTCTCACCCGCTATATTTCGAACACACTTATCCCGCATCCTCGCTGGCTGGAGTTGCTTGTCAGGAGCGAGCACGTGACCGCTCTGCTGTCTATCACAGCGCAATGGCTGAATGGGAAAACGGCACGGGTCCCGCCTCCACGCTGCTCACCGGATCAGGAAACACGCAACTTCCGGCCCTTCACCAAGCTCAGAATGACAGTTCTGAACGCGAGGGCATCCAGGACAGCGCAACTGGAGACACTCAGAAGAAAGGGCTCCATAGCTGCTGCAGGGATCGGCAGGGATGATGGCTTTCAGAGTAGGTGGGGGTTATGAGGGGAATTAATGGCGACATGTCTTTTACTGAAATAAAGATTTGAAATGTAAACATCCTTCTATATTTTCATGGCCACGTTTCCGGTCCTGTGATCGCCCTTCCCTGCAGTCTGGATTCCCTCCTGCTCCCTCCCTGCCTTCTCCATGCCGAGGCCGAACCCGAGCTTTCGTGTGTGTGTGTGTGTGTGTGTGTGTGTGTGTGTGTGTGTGTGTGTGTGTGTAGTCTGGCTCGCTAACCTTTATTCACCTCCAGGTTTAGTTCCCCTACTTAGTCCTTGCTCTTCACTGACAGATAAATATTTCTCTGTAAAAATCCCTATTCATTTCCCCTTTTGTATCAAAATGACTTACCTGTGGACATTTGCCTGTTACAGCCTTATGTAAAAGTCTAACCATATGTAATTTAAGCAAGTGGTGTATTCACTGCTGTTTCTGTAAAACAAAAATTTAGCTTTCTGACTTTTAAACCCACAGGAAGCAATACAGGCTCCATTTAGCTCATTATACTTAAAAATACCAAAATTTCACAGATACTTGTGACCCTGAGAGTTTATGTTATCATAAGACAAAGCAATTTTACCTGTTGTGTTTACCTGAGATGCAGTAATTTCAAATTTAACTTCAATTTTTAATTGGTATTTTAATCTCATTTGCATGTAATTTAAAATTGCTACAAATTAGTATTTCATGTACAATTAAGAATATGACAGGTGTATCTGTAATTTATGCCCAGAAAGTACGATAAGTAGTTAGAAGATAGTTTAGAAAGACAGTTGTAAACATTTCCTCAAGGCAATAAATTATTCATGTTTGAAAAGTTGAAATCACGATAGCAAAAAGTACATTTAAATTTATAATTTGAACTGATTTATGAAAATGTTACAATGAGGCAATTTTGTCATCTTAAGATACTTATCTGGATATTCATTAATTTTAAGTGAATTTGTTGAGAACCACATGTCTGATGCAGCTTTTATAGGAAAAGAACAGAAGGCAGTCTGTGGTCAAGTTCATGGTTGAGGTAATCAGTGAAATATGAGGAGGAGCTGGTCAGATGAAGAATTTAGGTAGAGGCATGGGCTTTGTAAGGGCTTGAAGAAAGAGTGGTGTCACTTCCGAAAACTAAATTCTGAGGTCACAGAGGGCAGGCACCCTGTCTAGTTGTTTACGACTCCTTCCTTAGCATGTCACATAATAACTACTCAATAAATAATTCCTGAATCAATTGGTAAACCCACTAATAAATGGATTTGAAAGGTTTAGGAATGGTTTACTGGCTATAAGAATAAAGAGCATTTCATCTCATGTTGTAATATTTGCTAAAATATATTCTATAAGACATTAACTCTATGGATTATTAAAAAGTACAAAGTCATCCAAAGAATAAGAATTGCTAACTGGTCAGGTTAACTAACTTTTACTGAAAAGACTCTCAGACTTTAGAGTGAGAATGTGGCTTTCAATCCTGAAGAGAGATTTAATTGAACTGTGTTTTCCTACTTCTGGAACTAAATACTCCCACCCATGTCACTAGGCAAGTCAGTAGGATTGGGAAGTTACTCAATATACTAGAGAAATTATTTTGGTTCACAGATTAGTTGCATAGATGCAGATCTGGAGTTGGGGGATTTGTTGGTTATTGTCATCAAATGCATTAAGATGCTGAGGCTCCAGTGTAGATACTGCCAATGAGGACAGAAGGAAAGGAAGATACAGCAAGGGAGTAGGATGGAGAGAACTGATAATAAAACCGATGTGAAGGTGGAGAGAGTCTGAAAACCTTGATGATTTCCAGGCTTTTGTCTTGGTTACTAAGATGGAGACGCCAACTAAAAAGGACGCGAATCTTAGAATGAGAAGTTTGAAGGGAACTATAGCAAGATTAATTTTAGGCAACTGCATTTGAAGTTCAAGCAGGTAGCCAAGATTAAGTGTGCAGGCCTTAATTAGAAACACTGGTGTAGATCTCATGGCAGTGTAGCGATTGTGGTGAAAGTTCTGGGGACAGCATTTACAGAGCTCTTCAGAGGAGGGTATTCCCTTTGTTCGCCACAGCCATTTGGTTATGTGAGTTCAGCTCTTGTCCTCAAGGTTCAATTCAGGCTCCTACAACACAGTTTCATTGAACAGATGATTTATAAACAGCACAAAGTCATTTCTTCTTGTTTGGGAGACTAACATTCTGAGCTCAGGGTGCAGCATGGTTGGATGCTGGTGAGGACTCTTCCAGGCGGCAGATGGACTGCTGATTTCTCCACGGTGAAAAAGAAAAAAGAGGGTGAGAAGTTGTCCAGTGTCCCTTTTACATGAGTGCTAATCCCATTCATGAACGTTTCATTCTCAGGACCAAATTAGCTCCTGAAAACCATACTTCCTAACTCCATCACGTTAAGGGCTGAGACTTCAGCATGGGAAATGTGGGAATACATGGATAGTCAGTCTATCATAGGTATCATAGCAGCCCAAGCCCTCTCTTCTCCATGCTCAGTTACCTCACATGTTCCTGGTATGAAAACTTACCTGGATATCTACTTTTGCTGTCCTTTACATACAGCGCAGACCACCAGGGTTCTCCTAAGAGATGGCACTGCCCTGAACCTTGTAGTGTGCTCATAACATTTCACACTGTGCTTTCTTGAATGTCTTTTTCTGTATTTCCATGATCTCTTTTTTCCCCAACTCTAAACCATTTACTCCTTTCTTTTGCCCAGTACTTAATTATGCCTTCTGAATTAGAACCTCTCTCCAGTAAACTGTCACCTCCTGGAATTTCTCCAGCCTGTGCCTCTGAAGTTCATACCTTATCTTGTTCTACTCGAGTGTCAAATCTTGGTGCTAGGATGACTCTGTTCTTCTCCACTTGTCCGTGTGTGTGTGTGTGTGTGTGTGTGTGTGATGGCCACACTGTTCCTTGATTCCAGCAGCCTTAGTCAAGGCTTGACATTGACGTGTGCAATGGAGGGCTTTGCTGTCCTGCTATACAGGGCCTCGGTTTTCACATCTTCTTCCACATCCCCTCCTTTCACACTCACCAGCACCTCCGGTTCATCCTGAGGTCAGACATGATAGCTGCCAGCTTCTGTGAGAGCAGAAGCCATATCTTTTTTTTTCTTCCTTTGGTATTTCTGATGTCTAGCCTGATGTCTGGGATGTTGAATAGGGGGAAGTAATATTGAGAGGTAGCTCCACTTCTTACCACTCACCATTTACCATTTTATCCTTTTCATGCAGTTTGATGTGAAAACATGAGTTCTGCTGTTAAACCTCTGGAAACTAGCACTTCATCTGGAACACTTTAATTTGCTAAATTATTTTTTCATTTGTAAGAGTTGGGGTAGAAAGGTAAGAGCAGGGCTTATTTAGGCACTTTTAATTTATTTGTTTACTTTTGAAGGTCCTATACATGAAAGCATTGGCCATAGAATTTTCCATTTGGTTTTCCTCTTGCTCCACAAGGTACGTGTTATTATTCCCTTTTAACAGATGAGAAGACCCTGAAGCTGAGAGGCCCGTGATTCCAGGAAACTGGCCTCTGGATAAATACAACTGTTGTGTCAGGTGACTGTGAAGCAATCACTATAGTTTATATTTGTTTTTTAAATTCTCATCAAGATCTAGCAAGGATGGAGTAGTTGTCACTTTTCAATTTTTCAAACAGAGTGGGCTTACTAATAAAATACCTACCATTAGGTATCTATTATTTAAAGCTGATTAATGGTAAAGTTGAGATCAAATACTTGGCTTTTAACTAGAGTCCGGGTTTTTCCCTCATACTCTGGAGAATGCTCTCTGTGTCTCTAATGGACACTCTGTCACATAGACTAATTATTTTTGTTTATTCTCATGTTTTCTTAACTTGAAAGGCAGAAGATGAAAGCTCATAAAATACCTGAGAATTTGCTTTATAGAAACATTGATTATTTCCTAGCAATTAGATGCTGCAAATCTTTTCTGGAACAGAACTTTTAAGATAAATCATGCTTTTGTTTCCAGTGATAATTTACTAAAAAGGTGCAATGCTGGTGCGACTCAGAAACAGCATGTGCTTATTACTATCATTTTTTTTAGCTTAGAAAAAGAGACAAAACTGACTATATGGGTACAAGAGGAGGCACATCCTTGAGGCACTTCAGATTGGGGATGGAGAAAGTGAAGCAGTGTTGGCTGAGTAAAAGTTTGTAGAAGAATTATCAAATAACAGCATGCAACATTGCATAGAAGGGATGATTCCAGGAAATTGGCCTCTGGATAAATACAACTGTTGTGTCAGGTGACTGTGAAGCAATCACTATGGTTTATATTTGTTTTTTAACTTCTCATCAAGTTCTAGCAAGGATGGAGTAGTTGTCACTTTTCAATTTTTCAAACAGAGTGGGCTTACTAATAAAATTCCTACCATTAGGTATCTATTATTTATCGAGAGATCGATATCTATTTTTTCTCTCCAACAAGTATAGGAGGAAAGTTTACATTTTATGACAGAAAACTTGAACTCAGAGAGAGTGATTTGCTGAGGGCTCCCCAAGTGAAGTTGGGGGTTTGAAGCAAGATCTGACTGAAAATGCCTCTTTGATGTCCATTCCACAGCGCTTGGGGCATCTTTCTTTGAACAAGAATCTCCACTTTGCTCAACCTCCTCTTCAAGAGCTCTGATGTTCACACTGTCGACAAAAGAACAATTTCCACGAAAGAGCCAAAAATGATTAGACATTTTTCTCTTTAATATTTAAACTTTCTATTTCATTATTGTAGGGCTTGATGTAGTTGATTTGTTATTATTGGAGTGGAAATAAAAATGTTTATTCTGTGAAGAAAAGCAAAGATGACTTCAGAGGTGTTCTTCCAGACAGCTCAGTGGATTTCACTGAAAAGCTTTTGTCTAAGTGAAGCAAATACACTTTGTGAGACAGCCATTGGCGTATTTTCTGAGGGGTCCTTTTTTGCGTTCTTTTGGGTCTGTTTCTAGTTGCATTTCTGCTGGTTGTTTCTTCAGATTCCAGTGTAGTATTTCTCATTGGTTTGTGAGTCTCAGCCCTTGAAGGTCAGGTCAGTCGGCACAGACACTCACACTGCAGGGGGCAGCAGGGGAGGTGCGGAGGTGCAGAGAAGGGGGTTCGTGGAGGGTGTGATGAGCCTGAGTTTTGTTTCACTGCTCAGAGACGTGGTGTCCGTGTGTGCAGTTATCCCATGGTCCAGTGTCCAGGGAACTGGGTTTGGAAGCCAAGCTCATTCAAGGGTGTTCAGACGCAGCAGTGTCTGGCAGACGCTTCCTACGTGGAGAGAATTGAATTCCTGATTTGGAGACGATCTTGATAAAGACCTCTAATTAGTAGAGCAAGACGTTGAGAGGGAGGACTATTTTCCAGGCCTCATTTTTTGCGGGCTCATTCAGGAGCCTTAAACAGTAAGAGGAGCGAGGGATCCACAGCTCACTTGGAGACACAGGTCATCTCTCTGCTCTGAAGAGAAGTTCACTTGAGTGCACCGTTGGTAGAGGTTTAGCCTCTAGTTGGCTGGCCCGAGGCAGGGTGGTGTGGTCCTGCGGGCATCAATCACAGATCGCCATGATCGTCTCAGAACAACTGTGGTCATTGTTTTTCTGCATCATTTTCTGGTGAGTTATACAGAGACAAGACGGTTGGAGGGATCTGCCTGATGCTTTGATATCAGCCTCAGTTAAGCCAGGTAAAACCCAGTTCAGACGAAGTCACCATCATCACAATCCATTTGGACCGCTCTTGCTGACCCAGATTTCAGGGCCAACTGGTCTTGCTGTCCTCCAGGGTCAGCCTTTCATCACCAGTTTGCTAATAAAATCTACTCTGTCCAATCATAGATCTGTCTGCCTCTTTTTCCTTGATCTCGCAGCACCTTGGGTTCTGTCCTCATCCCCTAAAATATTCCAGAACAGTAGCAAAATCCTTTTCAACCAGAACCTTAGGCAGAAGTCTAACGTGTAAAGCAACAAAATATTGATTACTTTAATCAGGGTGGGTGCCTGAACATCTGTCTGCACAGTGTTCTGTTCGATGACTTCTTGAGAACGGGGGTCTCGATTCACATAGCAAAAGACCCACCCGTCTATACCAAAGGGATTTGTGTGGCTTGGCCCAGTTTCGGGGTGGGAACATAGCCATTGATATGAGGCCCTGGTTTGGTTTTCTGTGGTACGGTGGATTTTCAGAGCCCTACTGGAGCAGTGGGAACCTCCACAGGCGGCTGGAGGCTGGAAGCCTGTTACTTCATTTCTATTTTTATCAGTGGCTGTGGCTAACAAGAAAGGGTTTTGGAAGCCTGAAAAGAGCTGCAAAAGAGTGGATCATGGCTTCTTTTTTTGCGCTTCTCAGTGGTGGCGCGCAGTGCCTTTAGCTCAAATCCCATGTGCACTACCTCCCCAGAGACACACACTCTGGGTCTCTGCTGTCTCCACAGTTCCATCTTCCGCTGAAGTCTCTCATATCATTTTCTCCTCTTTTGCCAAACTGGTAACATTCTCCACACTGACCCACGCTTGTTTGTCTACCTCCTGACATTAAATTTTGAACTCTGAATGTGAAGTGACTGAATTATTCACCTTCCTGTATCTGGTACTTGACATAGCGCTTATTTCATCATAGCTACTAAAAGAAAATTTTATATTTTAAGGAAATACAAAAATATATTTTCATAAATCAATGATGAGGGAAGAGGGGCAGGCCACACTCTTTTATTATTTATCCAGTTTTGAGCACTTGGCCCTTATTTGATATGAACACAGTGACTGAAAGAAACTGAATACACAGTCTGCTCCTTTAGGTCAGCAGCAGCATCTGGAGACAGCACCCCCTCTGCCTTCCCATGAAAGACCTGGTCCCAGCCAGTCTTGGGGTCCCATTTCTCAGACACTACAAGTTGAAATAGAATGTTACATTTGCCTTCTGGTTGCCTCTATTTTGTTACCTGGAAAGTGGTATATTATTTTGAAATCTTGATGACTGAGACTTTTCTGCTTGCCCGTTTCTTGCTATTGATCATTCCATTCGATTGTGAGTCCTTACAGAGCAGCACATGCCACGTGCCTTCTCTAGGCTCCCTTTTGCATCTCACCCAGTGCAGGAGGGCTTGCGGGCTGACCAAGCAGTGTTCCCTGGGGCCATACTTGTGATAATAAAACTTCAGAGCCAATAGATAAAGCATCTTACTGTCTAGATGCTTATATCTTATAGTTATATAAAGACTCTCAAGTATGCATGAGCACCTGCATAAGCACACACCACACACACATACCCACCATTCACATATACACACTACTGCCACCATACCTGCCACCATACCACCATACCTGGCTTCTACATATGGGCAATGTGTTTCCCTTTTCCTCTCCAACTGAGTGTAAAATTAATCAAGCAATTCAGTAGCCACACTGAGAGTAATAAAGCATCCTGCAATTAGAAGCAGCACTGCCTAAGTGCTGTAATAGCAGAGCCACCATCTACGGAAGATAATTAATGTCTAAGTGACAAAATGATGTAGCTGCCTTCCTCACTCACATGAGTGAAGCTGCAGCCAGAGTAAGAACTGGGGACTGTGTGGGTGCAGCGGTGAGGTAGGTACACAGGGGCCCGAGAACTGCGAATTGGGGCAGCTGGCCCTTGTCTCTCATCTTCAGGGGCCTTTGGGGTCAGAAGTCTAGGCAGGATGTCAAGGGCTGCACTGAAATTTGGAGTGTGAGGCAGCTAATATGAGATCAAGCTGGTGGCTCCTTTACTTACAGTGCACGGACCTCCCCAACCATGACTAGGTCTGTGGAAGTAATACAAACATACTTCCTCAAGAACCACACTCCACATGCAAGAGCCCTGTACAATCTCCATAAAGTTCAAGAAAGATTTTTCTACATGTAAGAACTCAGGAAGAAGCAACAAAGGAAGCACATGAACTATGTAAAGATTAAAAACTTCTGAATTTTAAGGCATAAAATATAAAGCTAAAAAAGGAAACATTTTTGCTAACCCATGGAAGACAAGTATCAACAATAAAAAAGACTGCTTACAAATCATTATAAAATTGCAATTACTGAAAAACACATGAAAGGGTTGTACAATCAGAACTCCTTGAAGCAATGTTCTATTAGAATAAAAGGGATGAGTGAAATCTCAAATTTCAGGAGAACATGTAGGTAGCATTCAGTAAGACAGACAAGAGAGGACGGGTCAGAAAGAGGCTGGGGAACGTTTGCTTCCTGTTTCCATGACTTATGTTTGAACCGCAAGGCTGAGGAGCCGCAGGGGCGGAGCAGTGGGCAACCCGGTCAAAACTGCTGCAGGAAGGGGAGGGGAGATGGGCGCCATTCGCCTACTGCTGTGAGCATGCGCAGTCCCAGGGCATGGCTCTCTTGGCAACCGGAGAGGGGCCCCAGCTTCAAGCTAGGACACTGGAATTCAAGAAGTTAAACTAATAAAGTGAGGGATAGGCAGAGGCAGCCGCTAGACCTGAAAGGAATTTTGGGGGAGCTTTGTTCCGGACAAAGGATGTTGTGAGAACATTTCTTGGACTGCAGAGAAAAGAAATCGGTCCAAGGCTCTGCTCAGCCCCGTTAGATATTTCAGCCCAGTTAGATATTTCAGCCCAGTTATTGCTGGCGCCAGTTGCTATAGTAAGTGCAAAGGCCTGGAGGACTGTGGCTCTCCGAAGGTGCACCGTTGTCCATGGCTGCGTTTCCCACACAAGAAGGGAAATGCACGCAAACAGGTGGTAGCACAAGACACCCTCTTTGTCTCTACTTCTATCCTCTCACATCTGCGTCTGTGTCTATATTGTGTCTATACTGAGACTTGCCTGCTCAGCTCCTTTCCGTGTGCTCATGTGAAGGGGTTTCCAGGCCTGGAGCCTTTTTCTCTGTCCCTCAGTCTTTTCCTTCTTCCTCCCTTGCTGGCTTGGGACGCAGGGGAACCCTCCGAAAAAGGTCTCTGTAGACTGTCAGGACTCGCGTCAGTTTTATCGTGCACAAACTCTAGGGAGAAAGGGGCCCTTGCTCTATCCCTGCCGCCCTCCAGTGTCCCCAAACTCAATCCCAGGAGACTCCCCGAGTGGTGTGGGTTGGGTCAAAGGCCCACCCTTGGGATAATCTCGGCAGTCAGAGACGGGCTCACCAGTGAAGCCTGGTGTTCGTGGCGGCAATGGGACATAGTTGGGGCAACTTGAGTATCTGCCCCACCAAGAACGTGGGGAAGGAGGACAGTTGCTGCTTAGAAAAGGAGACAGCCCAGGAAATGGGGACAACGGCTACTACCGGCACAGGAGAGTATTCCTACATCAGGAAGAATATTACTACTGCAGGGCGGAAGAGGACGTGTATGTGTCCCACCAAATGGGGGGTCTAAGAGATGTCAAATAAAGAAGGGAGAATAGTTTTGGTCCGGAAAACCAAAAAAAGAGAGGAATGATATTACTGAATGACGAAGGGAGATAGGTACCCTGGTCTGTGTTACAAGAATTTTCTGAAAAAAGTATTATAAAAATCATACTTAATATGAGGAAATTTTTAATTGCTTTGTGAAAGAGGCGAGACAGGCCATATAGGTTCCATTTTGGTTGTTTATAAAGCAGTGTAGCCACGTGCGTATATACTTACAGTTTTGATGCAAGTTTTTCTCCTCATGGCAGGACGATGACTGATTTCAGTTCACGCTTTATACACACTCTAATGATGTTCATAATTATTATATTATTTAAAGTCTGAGATATTAAAATATAATGTACGACAGAGCATAGTATGAAGATGTTCACGCATCTACAAGCCAGCTTAGCAATTATTATTATGTGATTGTATTTGCTTCGTCTTATTTTAAGTCACCTTTACCCGCCTCGCTCAGCCCCAGGCCTCTCGTTTCTCCGCAGCTGACCGTGTGGTGCCGCTGACTCTGTGCGCGACATCCTGCCGACGCATTCCAGTTCCTGTCTGGGTTCACCGTGAGGAAAACGTTAGATCGATACGCAGCTGGCCCAGGCAGACGCCCCAAGCCTAGCGGCTTCCAACCCGAGCGCGTTTCCTGCCAGTGTCCACGTCGCCATTCTCGGTACAGATGCTGTTTTGCTCACGCAAGAGGGCAGGAGGTGCCCCCAGCCCGCCCCAGGATCGCTGCGTGTTGTGAGCCGGTTATCTGCGCTCGCTTTAGACAAACAGCGGGATTTATTGTCACGTCGCGTCACCGAGAAGATGCCGAGAGCAGCTCAAACCTTCCACCCGTCGCTCAAGAGACGCGCATTGGCACGGATGGCGCTGCCCAGGGCACCCTCGCGCCTGGGCTCCCCTGTCACATCCTGTTTGGGGCGGGCCTGTCTGCTCCACCTCGGGGCCAGCTTTACGTGGGTGGCCCGCGTGGGGACACAGCAGGCCTCGGCTGGCCCAGGCTGGGCAGCACCGACCACCCAAGCCTGCTTCCCGTGCGACCTCCTGGTCCCTGCAGGACAGGTGGAAAGGCTCAATCCGGAACTTACTTGTGTGGTCTTAAAAAAAAGCATATTGCTAGTTAAAATCATATGTGCATCGACCTTTAACTTAACCAAGATCTCCTTGTACGCGGGGAGCAGGCGCGCAGGGGGCTCATGGCTCTGGGGAATGGGGGGAGGTCCTGCTTCTCCTCCGGGTTCGCATGATCGGAGTAACTTCGGTGCTTCGCGCCACCTGGTTTGGGTTGGGGGTCCCCTAAGAGGGGCGCCCCGTGTCTACGCTTAGGTGAGGCGCGGCCTCTGCACGGAGCTGTCAGTTTGGGCCGAGTCAGCAGCCTGTGGCCGGCCCCTGCCCCCGTCAGGCTGGGCCTTCACTCCACTCGCAGTTTTGGAAAGCTTCTTTATCCCTCTCAGATCTTAACCCTGGCACAGCGGTCCTCTTCAGTTGGATGCTACACTCCTTTTTTTCCTACCTGTTCTCCATTTTCATGATTTGTTTATTGCCAGGCGAGACCACTCCCCACCCCAGTCCCGCAGGTAAAGTAACAGCTGTCCTGGATTTTCGTCCAGGGAAGGGGAACGTTGCCACGGAGCTTTGGGATTCTAATGGAAAATTATTCAAAAATTTGTTTTCAAAGTCCTTCAGGGGCTACTTTTTAAACGTTATCTTATGAAATTCAGCATTTCAGCTTTAGGTTTGAGAAATACTTCTCTGTAGCCTAAAGTGGATGAGTTTAAGGGGGAGAATAAGTCAGAGGAGTCCGTGACTGCTCCGGCCAGCGTTTGGCTTGTGACTGCGCGGCACTGCCCGTGTGCGATCCGCCTTTTCTCACTCTCATTAGTAGCTCCTTTTAGATTCTTCCGCTACTCTCACGGACTTTTGTTGTCATAGTCTTCCAGTTGTGGTAGGTTACAGGAGCACGTGAAGTTATTTTTACTGTGGTACTAGCTCTGGATCAATTAACACACATTTGAAAGCGTGGCGGGAACAAAATGGTCATGTTCCGCAGGATCCAAGTGTAGCTCTTGCCTCGCTCAAATTAGAAGCTTTAATCAAAAACATACTAGGGTTGTGTGTACTTCGCACATGAACCTATGCCTGAGCCAACAGAGGGAAGTGTGAGAGAGCCCCCGTGTTTTCTGGGCTTGTCCGTCTGTAGCAAGCAGGCCTAGGAAGAAGCACCATGTGTTAGTTTCGCGCGGTCCTCAGCCTGCACATCCTCCATGCAGCTCACTGCGACTCTGGTTTGAGAAGGTCTCTGAGAAGTTCTTTCTGCCACTGTAAATCTCACAGCTCAGTAGATCTAAGAGAAGTAAACCTTGGGACTGTGCAACACAAACTTTCCTTTGAAAGCACGATCCAAAATTAATTGTTCTTGACAGACTTAATCACCTCCAAATCCCACTTAGACTCCATTGTTTCCAACTGTGATTCCTGGATGAATCAGTAGGTCCTACTTTGTAGGTCCAAATGTCGAGAATGAGTCTAACATCGGCTGTTGGGTAGAAAGCGAGTATCGTTTACCAAATAAGGACATGGTTGTCATGAACTGTTTTTGGAGGGTGGTACTTTCTCTGAAAGCCACTGAAAAACTGAACTCTCTCCTTCCTATTTCCGAAATATAATTATCATACATTAAACTAATAGTCTGAAATCAGAACTAGGTAATATTTTTTTTGGACACAAACAGATGTAAGTTAGTGTCCTATCAACTCAATGATTTTATTCACAAAGAAAGAAAAGAGTACTTCTCAGAGCAGAGGTGGAAAATTTAGCTGTGGTGTCGAGCAGATGGAACTGACTTGTCAGGGCTTAGATTTTTACTCTACAAAATGAAAATACCGACACTAATTCAGAGCACTGCGGCAACCACGACACCAGGTGTGGTGTGTACGAGGCTGTGCTCTGGCTTCCTCAATGCTCAGCTGCTCTCAGCGTGTTAGTGCCTGTCCCTCACCTTCTTCTGTTTGTCTTTGTTGGGGAGCAGAGACTTTTGGGAGAGGCCAGGTAAGACTGCAGAACTGTAGGATTAAAGTGACCGATGGTAAGGATGTTTTACTAGAAACTTGCCTTAGCTTTTGATAACTGTTTAGTGACCTGGCCTGATCCTCAGCCCATTCAGGGTGGCCATGACTATAGAGCTCGGTGCAGTGGGGACACAGCACCTCTCTCCTATTGTAGCCTTCGGCTTTTTGAAGAAATTGATCTCCTTGTCTCTTCAAGGGGCTGTGCCTTGGCGTGAAGAGACGACACGTTTGTATCCAGTGCTTCCTGGGAATTGAGTGTGGTCACCTCTCTGCACGTTTGTCTCCTTCTCACCCACCAAATTCATTGCCTTTTGATCCCTTAGCAGTTTTTCATGAGAGGATTCTAAGTAAGCTTAGATCTTGTCCATTTCTGTGTGGGAACCAAGGGAATAATGTACTTCACTCGACAAGCAGCTTGGTTACCTAATATATTACTTGGACAGTATTAAGCCCTTCACTTTCTTCGATGTGGCATTATTTGACTGATATGGACAATATTTTAACTTGACCACATTTGTTTTTACCTAAAAAGTTTAGACTTGCTTCTTCTGGATCATGAGACATAAATAGATTTCAGTCTCGCAAGACTGATGCCTCTAGATAGGAAGTTCTGGTTAGGTTTCCTATTACTTATTTCTTAAAGGATTTTGGGGTATATTACAGCATCCAGTTTTCTGAATTGAAATTACAAGATGAAACCATTAGTTGGAATATTTTCTTTTAGGAACCGAGGAAGGGCAATAATTGATAGTAATTAATTAAGATGATACATCATCTGCAACAATTTTCATTGACGTTCCTTAATTTCTTGTCTCATTTCAAAAGTGGAAAAAAGAATGAGGCATTTAGGATTTAAGTTGGGGAAGTGTTTGTTCACTATTGCTGCTGTAATTAATTACCACAGATCTAGATTCATTATCTTGCACATTAGAGGTCTGAACTGGTGTCACAGGCCGGCGTCTCCTCTGAGGCTTTAGGGTAAGTTTGTGTTTTTGCCTTTGCTGCATGTAGAGGACAAATCCGCACTCCCTAGCTCTGCCTCCCCCCACATTGTGCCATCTTCAAACATGGCACAACAGCTTATCTCTGTACCCAACAGCTCACCTCTGCACCCTTTGTCTTCTTTCTTTTCCTATCCCTTTACACTCACCCCAGCCAGATTGTCCAGGATGCTCACCCCATTTCGAGATCCTCAAGCACACTTGCTAGCTCCACTTTATCATGTAAACCAGAGAGTCCACAGGTTTGGGAACCAGGACCTGGTCCTCACTGATGGACTAATACCCAGCTAATCATGGCCAGTATCAGAATTCTCAGCTCTTTGTGGTAAAAGGGAAAAGGTTAGTGAAATCTTTTAGGAATCAAGGTCAAAAAAGACAATTAAAACTTGGGAAATGGGCAAGCTGAGAAGTGACGCATGAGTAATAGCAATAAATATCATGTCAAAATGCAGTGGTGGATGTTTCCAATGCACAGCGGTGATGGCCACCCAAGACATTTTTGTAGCTCACTTGCAGAATACAGAGGAAGTAGAAAACAAGTAATAAAGTGAGAGATGGATGGGGTTCAGAGAGACCTGTCAGAAAGGTGATGACTTTGAGAGCAGATTGCCATGACTGCAACAAGAACAGAGCGATACTCTCTATTCCCAATTTTCACTGGTGATCAGGTAGTTGACCTCCGTGAGGCAAAGAGGACTCATGTACTATTCACCTACTAGACAACTGAAAGTCTATTCATTCAGACTTGCAATTCATTTTTAAGGTGAACATTCTTTGCATCTCCTACAATGGATATGTAGAAAGTTAAATAGTCAGATAGGGGTATAAAAACTTTATTTTTATATTGGAATTAGTGAGTTGTATCCACTTGACATATCTATTTGAATGCATTTAGCATTACAAAGCCATATTTCCATTGGTAATAAACAAGAAAGATTAATTTCTTGCTTCTATCTCCTGTGTCCCTCTCCATCCCACCTTGTATAACCCATGTTCTTCTTTATGTTCTCTCTGCTGGCTTTAGTTCAGCCTTTGTTTGCTGTCTCCCAGGTTGCTCCATTAGCCTAACTGTCTCTAGACTTCTTAATCCCTCATTCCCTTGTCCACTTATCACTGCATGGTTATAATAGCCGATTGTGTCACCCCAGGTTCAAAATCTTTAACTGATTGCTGCAGAATGAATTTTGAAGCCTTTGGCCTGACATTCAAACCCCTCTAAAATTAGGTGGCCTGTTCTGAACAGGTGACATGGTGCAGAGGCAAGAGGTGAGAGGCCGGGAGACCTTGGACCCCGCCCAGCTGTCACGCTGATCGACCTTCCACAGGCTGTCACTACTTCACGTCTAACCTGGAAAGTCTCACAGTGTCTGGATGAAAAGGTTGCTAGGGGAGCCATATTGGAAAAATAGTGCATAAGAAAACACTTGAAGCAGAAAGCAGATTTTTATCCTTACTCCTATTTGTTATGGTTCTTCCCATCTTTTCCTGCATTGATTGTCCACATGTACTGCTGGGTATTTAATCTTTTGTATTTTGTACAAATTACACACATTTCCCCTATTTGCTTTTTATCATGAATTTCTTATTGCTACTTTAACAAGTCTCAGTCTAGTGACCTAACACAGCACAAAACCCCTCTTATAATAATTATAATTATAATTCTAGACGTCAGGAGTGTAACGCTACAGGTTTCAGCACATCTATGTTCCTTCTTTCGGTTCCAGGAAGGACTGGCCTCCTTGTTTGCTCCAACTTTGAAAGGCTGCCTGGATCCCACCAATCATATCTCTCCAACCTCTGGTTCTATCTCTTCTCTGACTCCTGAACTTCTCCTTCTCTCTCATAAGAAGTTGTGGTTATAACTAGAGCCCACTCAGGTAATTAGAATAAATCCCCCTCTCAAACTTCTTAGCCTAATTACATTTTCAAAGTCCTTTCTGCTTACTAAAGCAATGAAGTAGTCAATCACAGGTCCTGGGAATTAAAATGTGGACATGTTAGAAGATTACTTTTTGTCTTCCACATTGTGCTTAATTTCTTTTTTCACCTGGGGTTGCTGCTCACCCTAACTAGCACTTACATATGGTCTATGTAAATGTTTTGTCTGCCATAAAACTTTTCCCAAATGGAAGTCATTTTTTCCCTCAGTTAACTGTCCATGATAGGAGAAGCACTTTTTATTGTGTTCACATCTTTCCTCAACACATCTTCAGCTGAATATTTTAAGTACTGATTTGGTAGTTGTCCCCCATGTCACAGTTGTTCAAAGAGAGAAAGGGGGAAAGATATGTTGGAAGGTTGTGGAGGGAAGACAGTCAGGTCTGAGGATGAAGACAGGCCAGGCTTTCCGGGCAGCCAGTGACATGTCCCAGCATCCCTGAGGAAGGATTGGTATGAGACGGGACTAGTCTGAGTGAGAGTCCTGGCAGAGACCCAGCTCAAGTGAAGAAGACTCACTAGCAGGAGCTATCCTAGGACAGAAGAGAGCACTCTACTGAGTTGGCCACAGCATCTCTCCTAACTCTTTCTGAGAAGGAAGACAAGCAGGAAAGGATGTACCTAGCAGTTATCGGTGCTGCCAGGAATCTCTGCCTGAAGATGGGGTGCTTGGGTGCTGGGACAGATGGGGTCTGGATGACACCAAAGAAAGGCTCAGATGTTGAAAGATTGACCTCCTGTGGGTGGTGCTATTAGGAGGTCATGGAAGTGCAGAAGATGGGCCTTTGCTGAGGGAGCAGGGACATTGGGACCCTGAGCCTGTCCTCGATGTTTGTGGCTGCCATGAGATCAGCAGTTTTGCTCCACCATGTACAAGTTGCCATGATGTCATTCTTGCATGGGGCCAAATAACCACGGACTGAAACCTCTGAAACCATGAGCTGTTATACTTTCCTCCTTTAAATTGGTTTTCTCAGGTAGCTTCACACAGTGATGCAAGGCTGACTAACATAGCTTCCACTAAGAGCTCAACTCCTAAGGACCAATGGGCTCTCAGTGCAGAACTTGAGTCAACTGGTTCAGAGGTTTTAAACGTAGAAAAATGATGAAAGTTTTTTGTTGTCTCTTGCTGGCTTGGAAGGAGGGAAGTATACAGATAATTTCACAATGCACATTATATATATATTATACATATATAATATATATCTTTGAGCCTATAGATAGTATATATAATATATAATAATATAATTTTATATATATATATTATATATATAATTTTTTTTGAGATAAGGTTTGGCTTTGTAGTTCAGAGTGGCCCTGAGCTCACTAGGTAGCCCAGGTTGGCCTTGAACTCAGAAATTCTCCTGCCTCTGCCTTCTGAGTGCTGGGATTATAGGTGTGAGTTACCATGCCTGGCACTGTGGTATGTGGTACTGTGGGGATCGAACTCAGGACCTTCTGCTTTCCAGGCAGACACTGGAACCACTGAGATAAATCCTTGGCCCTATATGTTTTGTTTTTAAGGTCAGAAATAGTTTTTTTTTTTTCCCAGCTAAATGCCAACATCACTAACGTAAGAATTTAAGGTTAACATAACTGTGACTAAAATCATTATTTAGCAATAGAAAGATGTTAGCTGAATTCTTTTTTATTTAAAACAACATTTTTCCCACAGTGATTTTCATCACAGTTCACTAATTGTGAGTTGACTGGTTGTTGTTTTGCAAAATAGAAAGATTTTTTAATATAAAAAGCTAGATACTTTCTGTTATCTGATAATAATTATATAGACAATTCAATAGTTACTGACATTAAGATTTTGAAAAACTGATTATGGACAAGGATGGATGTTGCGCTGCTTAAAAATAAAACAAAAATCAAAACTGCAACTAATAAAATAAAATAGGTTATAAGCTGATCAGAATTCATCAACGATGGAATTTCATTCCATGCTACTGTACTGTTATCTGTCAAACATACTTACAATTAAGAGAAAATATCTCCCAGCGTTTCCATGGTGCTAGAGCCTTCCAGTAGAACAGCCAGCCCACACAAGGCCGGGAGCTGTAAAATATTAATTCAGTACAAGTATGCATCCGAGAATCTCAACATTTATTACAGGTTATAGCAATTTTGCCCTAACAAGTGACTCAGTTAAAATGAACACTGCCAGTATTGCAGAACAGGGCATACCTCCCACTTTCCAAAGAGGCGTTTTTTAAGAGCTGAAGATAATAAGACTATTTGCATGACAGAGAGCTCTCCAAAATCACCACTTATGCATTCTGAATGATGCAGAAGCTTGAAGGTTGAACAACACCCATAAGACACATGGCTTTGGCTTGCTGCAAGTGTGCGGTGGGGAGGGAGATGTTGAGGTCATGGATGGAATGCTTAGTTTCTCTTAGGACTTATCTGTCCAGGAATCAGAGAAATGATGAATTTTGAGGTGGAAGAAAGAGGATTTCTGTCCTCGCCAACATTAGAAGGAGAAAACATTTGAGAGGAAGCAGGGAACCGGGCTCTACTTGTCTGTCCTCATAGTGGGTCATCAGGGAAGCAGAAAAGTCACAGTTCAGACATGGAATGCACTGTGCATTGAAATAACAAAAATATATCATTTCTGCTTCCAGCTGGAGGCTACCTGTAAAATTTGTATAGATTAACCTGTTCCTCTTATATCTCTCTTAAATTAGACACATTCATAGCTTCTGAATGAACGACTTCTTTCACTATGTGTATTCTCTCCCCTGAAACATTCCCTTTTTTCTTAAAAATATTTGTTGTATAAAATGCAGAGATTTACAGTTAACTATTTATAGAAATTACTAAAAAAAAGTCTAACAAATGATATTTACCCTGTATGAGGCCAGTCATGACTCATTTTAGCATTAGTCATTTCATCGGCACTGACGGCTGGCATTTTTATCTGAAATGCTATCATGAGGAATGCCAGGTATTTATGGATTCAGGGCAGTCGTTACATTAACACCAGTCCCTCATCTTCATAGTATTTTGAAAGTGGAAAGAGGTTTCCTGCTCGAAGCATTTCTCATCTGCTCATCCATGATTTATTTTTTTCCTAGTTGTAAGGTGAGCACTTTTTCAGATTTTTCAGGCACTTTTAGACAGTGTCTGCAGGACCATCTTTTGACCAAGGAAGGAAACAGGAGTATCTTGATACGTAACAAGGAAATACATCTCTCAAGCAACACATTGAAGTCTCCTTTTTGCTACTAAAAGTAAATACTCCCAACTGCACTAATAAAAAAGGGGGGGAAATAGAGCACAAGGAATGACTAGGAATGAAAATTTAAACAAGATAAAACATTTGCCAGCCAAAAAATCAGTTTATTTTATTTTCACAAGAACTGGAAGAATGAAGTTGTACTATTATTATTCTTGTTTTGTAAGGTATTTCCCAAAGTTGCTTAAGATTAAGTAGCTCCCTCTAGTCAGGGAACTAAGCTGGAATTACAGAGCACCTGCTTGCCACACCTAAGCTTTTGCTACTGGAAAGAATGAAGAAGGAAGACAGGAAGGAAAGGAGGAAAAAACATGGAGGAAAAGGGAAAGAAAGGAAGAAAAGAGAAAGAAGAATAACAGTTGAGTCTTTTTACCTGTCACGTTGGTAACAATGCTTTGATTGTGATTTTTTTTTTTTTTTTTTTTTGAGATAGGGTCTTGCTTTTGTAGTTCAGGCTGGCTCTGAGCTCAGCCTTCAACTCAGCAGTCCTCCTAAGTGCTGGGATGACAGGCCTGAGTCTCCAGTCCCGGCACTGTGGTATGTGGGTACTAGGGATCGAACCCGGGTCCTTGCACAAGACAGGCAGGCTCTGGAAGCCCTGAGCTAAATCTCCGGTCCTTCATTGTGATTTTAAAAAAACTAACCTATGTTAGCGAAGGCTGGAGGACATTTGAACTCATACTACTTTGGAACTGTAGACTGATAATATTATCTCACTCCCTTGCAGAATAATTGGCTTAGCCATGGCTCTATGACCCAAATTTATCTTGAGCGAATCTTAGGACTGTTCTTTGAGGGTTTGGGTGGACTGGTTCTTCCTCTGAACCTGAAGGAGGAGGAATGTGTTCTCAGGAGCCCTTGGCCAGTATTTTGTCCGTGTCTGAGCAGAAGGCCGAGATCAGAGAGCAGAGCAGGGGACAATGGGACCGGCATCTTTGGTAGCACTGATGAACTACTGTTCACCAGCCTGCGACTGAAATGATCTCTGGACTGTTAATGGGAGCCATGAAAAGCCTTCAGTATTCCAGACATTCTGTGATTGGACTTTTCTTTCAGGCAACTGGAAGGCATCATCATTGATGCTCATCTCCAAAGCTTTACAGTTCTGAATTCGACTAGACCTAGGATCCTCCACAAGGATTTTATGAACTATGTAATGACATAGTTATACAAATATAGCACTTTGCTTTACACAATAAAAGAATATGAATGAAAAACAAAGCCAACTCCCTTGGTTATACATAGTAAAACACTGGAGGAAAAACAAAACTAAATTCTTACAATGTGGAGATTGATTGTTGATAATTTATGATACATCCATATAATATAAACTAGCATGATGTTAAAACGTTGTAATGCCAAAGGCAATTTCCTAACATGGGAATGTTTACAATGTATTTAAGTCAAAAAGTGAACTGAAAGCATATATACATTATGATTTTGTACATATAAATTCAAAACATATATATTATATTGATCTGCTGAAATAACCTATAGTAATAAAATATTGAATATATGAATTATATTTTATATTATATTATATATGATTCTGTAGCCATTATTGAATATATGAATAATTAAATATATCTGATATGTATTGTTTAAACCACACATAAACAAGTATTTGCATGCATATGTATAGGTATGAAACAGATGTAAGACTTTCAGGCATATTATTCCTGAATGGAAGAATATTGCAGGAGATACTGAATTCGTTTCCATCTACATTTCTTCTAGTTTCAAGAATACGTATTTTCATCAAAAGGTAATTCAGGCTTCTTCTAAGTGATTGGAATCCACCTTACCAGTTGAGCCTTTAATCAGCTTTCTAAAGTTTCTAAACACATGAATGTGAGGACCCCTCCTGGTGCCACACAATATTCCTCACTGAACTGAGCTTTGCTTTCTAACCTCCGCAGCTCCTCTGTCCCTGCTTAAGATGTGATGCTTTCCCTCTTCCTGGAGGATGCATTCTTCTACGGTCTCTCCGTTCTGTCGCTTCAGCCACATCTTTGACTTTATTAGCTCCTGATAAGCAAATACCTTGAAGTCTTTTCCTCTGCTTTACTGAGTTATTTTTGTTCATTTCTTCATTTATTTTGATGTTATCACTTACTCACTTTTTACTTATTAAGCCTCGCACCCGTATCTGAAGGCACACAGTCCCACCCATCCTTCTCTGTCCCCTTCCTTCTACTCACTCGCTGAGCCGTCCACCTCCCACCCCTTCCTTCCATAACAGTACCCAGCATGGCGTCAGACGCCAACAGCACTGAAAGATGCTCCGATCCTTTCTCGAAGTATTGAGTGGAGTCCTCTGGACGGAGGAGAAGGACAGAGAAGTTCTCATAATTATGTGAGGATCACAACAGAACGGCAGAAGGAAGCTCCAAGGATAGATTGTGGTTAGATTTTGACAACAGATAACCCCTTCTTTCTCCTGTTTCCTAGAATTCAGATGGGCTAATCTCTCCATGCTTTCTTATTAGCAGAAGGTACCTATGTTCGTCAGCAATTGGCCACTGCGAGAAAATAGCTGAGAAATTCCACTTATAAGGAGAGAAGGTTTAGGTTACCCAGAGATTTCACTGCTTGTCACTTGGCCGCACTGCTTTGGGCTACACTGAAGTGAGGCATCATGGGATGGAGCACAGGTTGAACCAGAACTGCTCATCTTATAGGGAACGGTGAGAGGCCAGGGTCCCGGTGTCCTCTCAAGGGCGGTCCCCTCCAGTGACCTAACAGCCTCCTATTGTGCTGAGTCCTAACTGCTCTCTTGGCCTCCCCTAGCCTGCTGTGTGGACTTCGCTAGATTTTAGCCCCAAGCAGGACAAGCCTCCGATTCAAGACACCAATTCCATTTCTTTCATTCTTCTTAACATTAAGGAAAAAGGAAAAGGGAGTTTATCAAACCTTTGCATGTATTGCTGTGTATCTACTAGAATCTTTATTCTACAGAAGCAGGAATTTTTGTTCATTTAATTCACTTTTGTATACAGGTCAAATATGAATTGAATTTTGAATAAGTGATTCCATTAAATTTTGTTGTCAGTGCTCTTTTAAATCAGAAAGATTTAAGATGCCCTTTGCTCTGCTCTCTACCCCTCGTCTTCACTGGCTACTGTCATTTTGGTCCCTGGTGACAGAGGGTAGTGTGGGTTCTGTAGCCAGTGAGTCAAGTTCAGCTCTGTGCCGACAGCATGGATGTGAGGAGTCATCACATGTCGGCCATGCCTGTACACATTTCAACCCTGAGGTTTTCTCTTAAATTCTGTATATTTAGCTTCTGTGATTGGTAGCCTACATTATGGACCATCAATAAATTGAGACAGTAAATGCAGTTATATTTTAACCAACTTTTAAGAAATAGCTCCGTTAAGCTAGTTAGTCCTATAGCCCAGTGTGCATATATTTAGACAGGTCAAGTGTTGCTTTTAGGCTCAATGGCATGAAAGTCAAAGCTACACACAGTGCACTTAGACCTCTGCATAGTGCAATTCTCCTTCAGCAGCCATCGTGATCCCTGATAAATAAATAAGAGTATTTGTGTTTGCTCTCAGAAGGAGAGAGCCCAGGGCTCTGGAAAAGCTCTGGGGAGGTTTGATATTTCTTTGCTTAGCCCAAGCCCTTCCCCAGAGGGAAGAGACATCATTATGGATACCATTGGCAGCTGTGTCTCAGGTGGGTGGATACTGCCTCACTGCCGGCTGGTGTGAATGCTGAGCTCTTCTGCGATGAGTCACAGACTGTTTGAATCACATTCCTAGATCTCTATTGATGTGGACCACTTAGCAGCTTGTGGTTGATGACTGGTACGATTCTTTGTCAAAGCCACCGTCCCCACTAAATTTTTTAAAAGTTTGAATTTGTTTCGTGATTTCTTTTAAATGGAGCATGCATGTTTCTAAGTATTGGAATAATCCATGAGCATGAATGAAGTTTATGAAGTATAATGTACAATAAGTATGACTTTCTAGTCACTAATGGAAATTAAAACTGTCCAAAATTCTTTTATTCAGAGATATCTTTTTATATTTTATATATGTAATTCCTTCTCAATGAATACACATATATAAATATTATTTTCTATAAAATAAGATGATTTCATGTAATCTGATTTGAGTCACAACATGGGTTGAATACTTTGACATGTTAATAAATATCTTCTCAGTCTTACATTTAAAGGCTGTGTGATATACTGTTGTGCTTATGTATCATACTTCATTTAACTATTTTCCATTGCCAGTTAGGGATTTTTGGCTACCCTAAATAATTCTAATAAAGACATCTTTGAATTTAATCATAATTACTCTCAGGGTAAATTTTATGACCTACATTCTAACACAAACATGATGAACATAGTTTAAAGACTTTGATGTTAATAGTTCAATTGTCCCATTAATCTTTTTTTTTTTTTTTTTTGTAGTTTTTTGAGACAGGGTCTCCCTTTGTAGTTCTGGCTGGTCTTGAGCTGAGCAATCCTCCTGCCTCTGCCTCCCAAGTCCTGGGATTACAGGTATGAGCCACCACACCCAGAACTGTAGTATGTGGTGTTGATTGCTGGTGGGAATGAGTCACCAAGTCTGGCATTATTATGTGTTTACTGGGATTGAACCCAAGTCCTTACGTTTGTAAGGCAGGAGCTGGAACCATTGAGCTAAATCCTCAGCCCTGTCCCATTAATCTTAAGTAATGTATTGTCCCACCCCTCATGATAATGGTGCACTTTCTGCAGTCTGATGCAGCTCTTCTCTCTGATTCTTAGGGTGTGTAAGTGATATGATGTAAGGGGAACTCACCCTAACATGGTGTCAAAGATGGGTTCTGATTCTTAACACCAACGATCATACTGTTAACTCCTTTAGGAAATGATTTTGTCCAGACAGAAGCATTTTAGATGAGTATGGTCCAATTGGAAGATGGTACTTTCCTGGCCATGGTGGTTAGAACTTCAGTTAAGAATTTCTTTCTTTTTTTTTTTTTAATGAAATCTTTATTTGTACATTACATATACACATCATGATTGCACTCAACAATGAGAATTTGCACCCGTATATGACACAACTTAATTTTCATTTTTTCCCATAGCCCTACCCACCCTACCTCCCCCACCCCATATATACATAAACTTTGTTTCCTTTCTTTTTTGTTATAATCTCATTATTTTTTCTCTTTCACCTTATTCCACTTTGAGTATTTTCTATTTCACAATATATAACATACAATTCTAGAACTCATTTACATCTTTATTTTCTCATACCAGAGAAAAGATGTGATATTTACATATCTGTGACCTATTTATTTCACTTATGAGGATATCCTCAAGGTATGTCCGTTTAAGTATAAATGATTCAAACTTATCATTTTTTATGACAGAATAATACTCCATTCTGTAGAAGAACCACAGCTTTTTTTATCCAGTCTCCAGTTGATGGACATTTGGGTTGTTTCCAAGATGTAGCAATCACAAACTGAGCTGCTATAAACATGAGTGCACATATGTCACAGTGATATGAGTCTTTTATTTCTTTTGTGTATATACCTAGCAGAGCGATGGCCAGGTCAAATGAAACCTCCAATCCTAGCTTCTTGAGGAATCTCCAAACTGATCTCCACAGGGGTTGTAAGAGTCTACAGTCCCCAACAGTGGAGAAGGGTTCCTTCTTCTCCGCAGCTTCACCAACATTTGTTGCTGGCTAATTCTGAAATGGCAGCCATTTTTTGTGGAGTAAGATGAAATCTCAGTATTGTTTTCATCTGCACCTCTCGAATAACTAATGATGTTGAGCATTTCTTCATATGCTTCTTAGCTGCTCTTACTTCTTCCTCTGAAAAATATCTGTTCATTTCAGATGCCCATTTTTGAATTGGGTCTTTAAATTTGGGTGGGCTGATTTTTTGGGAGCTCTTTATATATTCTAGATAGTAACCCTTTGTCTCAAGAACAGCTGGTAAAGATTTTTTCCCACAAAGTTCTTATGTGACTTTATCAGAACTATGCTGGTTGATAGAAGAGATTTTGGAGAACTGGATGTCCTTTTCTGATTAAATCCTTCCTGAAAACAACCCTACCTCTAGAGTCACAAAATTTGAAAGTTCATTAATTTTTCCTGAAGATAGTTCAGAATTCAGAGTTCAGAGTTCAAAGTTTGCTGTTATTTACAACTAAAAAAAGTTAATTAAGGTTTTAATTGTTAAAATCTTTCACAGTCTTCCTCAGAAAGAATTCTTTTTGACTCTAAAATTAGAGATATAGTAGCTTATTTTTTTCCTCTTGTTTCATATATTTGTGCTTGTCTTCACATTTAAATCTTTCACAGATTTGATGATCATTTTGGTCTATGATGCATAGAACTCAACTTTCTTGCAGATAGTGATACGAACCAAATACGTGTGACAAGTGATTTTGAGACATAAACGTACCTATAAATTGTTTACTTTCTTAAATTTACCCCTTGACAGGTAAGAACAGTTTTTCTTATTGGTTTGTTATTCAAGGTGTAATTTTTTAAAATCCATTTTTTTCTACAAGCAACTTTTATTCTAAATTATATTTTTGGTCCATCTGGGGGTGTTGGTGCTATGACTAAGATTAGATGTTTCTATGGCTGCAGATTACTTTTTTTTTGTAAAGAGAAAAGCTCTTGCCTTTATCTTTCAAGTCCTATACAAAAGACCTAGCAACTGGCTAACTGTGTCCTATAAATACATCTCACCAACACTTTGTAGTGTATATTCAAACAGGAAGTGGAGAACCAGGAATTGAAAAAAATTGTCGCCCTAAATCTGCTGTTCAGAGATTAACAGCAACAAAAAGACCGTGACAGTTCTTTACTTTTTCTTTGAATTGCAATCTTTTATGTTCGAGGGATATAGAGAAGAGAAAAGAAGTTTTGGGCCTTATGGAGACTTTTCAGATGAAAAGCTTTTAGAGGACATTGGTACAGAGCAGCTTAATGAGGTGACAAGGATGTAGGCCATCTCCTAAGGCCTACAATGACTACTAGGGACATGACAGTAACTTAGAGTTTTGGAGAATTTTAGCAGGTTCATTGAAGGGACCCCAGTGCAGACACCTTCCATTGACCGAAGGACTTTGCTTTGCTAAGTGAAGCCAATGGAAGTGGACTCACTTTGGATCTGTAGACTGTGTAGTAAGTGGAATTGTTGATGCAAAGATCTTAGTGGAAATGACAGTAAATAGGGCTTATCACAAGATGAAGTGAAACAGTGAAGGTTTTCATACATGACTGTAATGCTGGCTTAGTGTGCATATAGCATCCACAGATTGGCTGGGAGAAATGAATGGTGCTGCTCTAATTGATTTTTGCCTCCTAAAATTAATTCCCAATATGCTGCCTATTCATTTATGTGACTGCTGTTCAACTTGGTCCAGCGGTTGGCAAACCTTAGCTTGAAACGGCTGGATGCTACATATTTTGGGTTTCCCAGGCCATCTGGTTGCTTCTGCCAGTCAACTCTGCTGTTATCACATGATTCCAACCATAATAAACAAACTGTGTGGCTTGGTACCAGTAGCGTTTTACTTGTGAACACAGATGGGAGCTGGGTGAGGCCGGAGGGTGTGGGTTTGCTGCCTCCTGGGCCTTTAAATGTTTTTCACTAAACTTGCAATGATTTCTGTTCCTTACGGTCGGTTCATTTCATTCCACGATCGTGTGTGGCTTGAGGCACTCGGAAAGATGACTAAAGCAAAGTGTCTTTGCTCAAAGAGCAGGAAGTCCAGCAGAAACAGATGTGAAATCTCAGAAGATGAATAGTGTGGTAGGAGTGTTCCCTGCATTGCTGCTAAACTAGGCCTTCCAAACGTGATGCTCATTCCCCTTTCTGCCAAGTGCATTTAGTGGCTCCTCAGGACACTGTCACAGCTCCTCAGGAGGTGTGTAGGTGGTATCTGGCCAATCACCAGCTTGCCACACTCACCATTTCACTTTGTGCTTCCACATCTTAAGTTCTAAATACAAGCAAACCCAGTCTTATCCCGGCCACACCCACAGCACACATCCTCAGGCCCTTTGACACCTTGTGTCTCTGCATGTGCGGTCCAGAGTCTACCTCCTTCATTTTCTCACAACCTAAGCACACATGACTTGTGTCAAGCCAGGCCTGAGTGGCAGGTGGCCTGCCTTGGTAGGCAGAGAGTGGGGGTGGTGAGTTCTGTTGCACTTGGAGGTGTCCAAGCCGATGTGGCTAAACACATGGCAGATTGATCAGATGCCACTGGAACAGTGCCTAGAACCCTGTGTGCAGAACTTTCAGTGGTCTCTGGCTTCCACAGGGGTTGGCTGTCAATGGCATCTACCTGCACTTTTCTGGGTATTTCTCCAAGAGGATGAAAGGCTCCTTGCCTGGACATGTCAGGTTGAATAAATGCTGCCTTTGCCCCTTGACCTTTTCTCCCAACACACCTCACAGCTGCTGACAGCTGGAGGAAGGATGAAATAGCCCGACCCTTGTCTCTGGTGATTCCTCTCTGTGATCTCAGAGCTACCTAGGCCCAGCTGTGCCTGGAATTCTGAAAACACACTCTCCCATGCCTTGCTTCTTTCCCTGTCCTGTTCTGCCTCTTCATACCCAGCAGGCTCCTTCTGAGCACATCGCTTCAAAATTCCTCATGAAAGCACAACTACAAGGGGAGTAAGATTATATGACTTTGAATTTCTTATCATTCTACATGCTTCTGAGTTTGGAAGCTAGTCTTTAAATAGATGAATTAAAATTAGGAATTTTGAATTAAAGTATTCTTGGGCTTTAGTCCTATGTCCCTTAGGACAGAGGTTTTATCATTTCTTTCTTTTTTTCTTTTCTTTCTTTCTTTTTTTTAGTTTTATTATTTCTTTAACTCAGATTCCTCATTATTGAAATTGGCATAATAATGGTGACTGCCTCAAAGAAATGAGAAGATTGAGAGATAATAAACTTAGCATAGTGGTTAGAAAATATACTCCATAACATCTGATAGTTTTAGTGTCACTGTTATCATTATTATTGTCCAAAAGGAAATAGAAAGGTGATATTTAGCATTTGTTTCAAGATAATAAGAAAATTCATTAGGTAAAGTAATTGGAAATGTGAAAATGCATATCCTTGCATTACACTATATTTGATTTTCCAATTGAAATAATCTTGTCTGTTTACTTTAGCTTAGCATGTTGTATATGTCTATTAAATATTTGTTGGTGAATGTAAGAACGTACTGGGCTTAAAAGAGATTTGAATTCCTTGGTAGTCAGTGAACCCTAAGCAAAAGAGTAAACATAATTGAATTTCATCAATGAAAAAGAGATATCTGGGATTTACGTGGAGAACAGTCCACTCGTGTATGTATTCTACTCAGCCTGTACACCTGTGATCTCCAGCTCACAGACTTTGCATATTCTTGGAATTGTACTTTCCTTTAATACCCCAAGCAAGTCTGACTAACACACTTGAAAACAGAAGTCCTTCCACTTTACTGGACTCCTAGCCCTGAGCATTTTCTGAATTTGTTGAGGAACACGTTCATGTACTCCACAAAGCTGCTCTCCAGGGTACTGTTTGCTCTTTCACCTACCTGTCTGGGTGTGGACCCTTCCACCAGTCACCAGAAAATCCCTCCCTGGATCTTGGGAATGGTTCTTCCTGTGCCACTACTTTCTTCTGAACTACTCTGTGGTGAGTATAGACACAGTTCCATCTCTTACTTTCCCACAGCATAACTGAGTCTGGGAGGTTAGGTCCAACTCAGGCTGTAAAAGGTTTATGGATTTTGTAGCTTGTATCTAGATGTCCCTCCAAAGCCCTGTGTGCATAGGTGGGGCTCTGGGGAAGTGGCTGAATCCAGGGTGTGTAAAAACAGATTATCAGTGTATGATAACTGGATTAATCCACTAATTATTGTAGTGCAGTTCTGGGAGTGGTTGATGCATTTAATGAAGACAGAAGACTCACCCTGAGTGAGATGCACTGGAAATAGGCTCATAGCCTGGGTGAAATATGAGGAGAGCAAAAGGCTTGCTGCTTGTTGCTTTCTGCCTGCCTGCCACAGCCTGCTTTTCCTCTTCCACACCCCTCTACTCTGATGCCCTGCCCAGGAGCCACCTGACTCTGGGCCGAAATCTCTACAAACGATGAGCTAAAATAAGGCTTTCCTCCTTGAACTGGTGGATGTCAGGTCTTCCATCTCAGCAATGAGAGAAGTAATGAGGACACAGGTGAGGGAAGCAGTGGACAGCTATTTCAGTGGAGTTTCTAAGATGCCCATGCCATCCTCAAAGAGGACTACCACCACTTACGCACTCTCCTCTCGAAGTGACTGTCTTTCCTCTTGCTGTATGATGATTTACTGAGAGTTTGTTGGTTTCAAGAGCATTTATTTATGGTGCTTCGGCAGGGTTTTCTCAGCCTGTGGGTCTCAGCGGGCTACAGTTAGAATATTGACTAGTCAGCACTGTCTTTTGGCGGCTCAGAGTTTATTTCTAACACTGCTCAGGCACTTGTTCCTGTAAATGGCTCCCAGCTCCTCCAGCCCACCCGGAGTTCACCAGAGGCCCGTCCATAGGCAGTTGGCCTTGTAGCAAGCTGCTCCTTCAAGGCCAGTGGGAGAATTTCCCTTCCACAGGATGGAGTCTTGAAAACAATAGGTAATTAACTATTGCAATTCTCTATTTTGTGAGTTTTGTTTTATTTTTCACAAAAGACAGTGTTACACAGTGTAGTCCTGGCAGAAACACTGTACCATGTGTGCTGTACACCACAGGATCAGTCTGTGCTTGTTGCTGTAACAACACCAGGTTTTCTTGCAGCTCTGAAGGCTGACATACAAGATTATGCAAGGCTGGTTACTGGTACGAGTCCTCGTCACAGTTAGCAGCCCTCACTCCAGAGAGAGGAGAAACAATGATTTCTTATAATTGTTCTCAGAAGAACATTAATCTCCTCATGAGGTCCCCACCTAAATAAACTACTGGTTCCCAAAAGACACATGTGCTCACATTTAGGATTATGTTTCCAACATTTGAATTTCAAGGGAATACGGACATTCTTTCCTGAGCACGGAGCCTGATCAGGGAGGAACATGGCCCCGCTTTTGCGTCTAACACAGTCTTATCAAGGCTGCTACATTCTGCCACATCCCACAGGAGTGGAGGAAAGACTCAAGTTCTGCTCTCACGAGAAGGGACGATGTGTCTGTTACCCCTGGGTCACTTTCCAGTGTCTGCTCTAGTGAAAGTGACACTTTTTCACCAAGTGGCCCCTAGGTCTCTTCCCTGTGAATGCATCCCTCTTTGTGCTTCTGTCATGTAGGATGCACTGAGATGAGGCTGTGTGACTTCCTGCTCCTCACCTCTCTCTCAGGATGTATGCCCTCCCTGAGTACTGGGATCACAGGTCTGAACCACGCCTCCTGGCACTGTGGTGTGTGGCTCTGCTTGCTTGTGGGCGTGAGTCTCCACATCTGGCATTGTTGTATGTGGTTACTGGGGATTGAACCCGGGCCTTTGCAGTTGCAAGGCATGTGCTAGAACCACTGATCTAAATCCCTTGCCCAAGAAGCCTCTGGTTTTGAAGCCCATGTTGGAGAAACTACACAAAGGGCACTGTGTGGAGAGGTCATTAGCATGTGCTCACTGTCTGATGTCTGAGGACACCATTTCCAGGTAGTTTTGGTTCCTTGTGCATTAGTTTTCCATCGAAGATCCAAGACATCATTAGGCAAGGACAAGCAAGCTCTGTTGTACCTCATTAGAATCCAAAACCCATAAAACTCAACAGCATAATAAATAATGTCTTGCTATAAAGCGTTAGTTTTTGGTTCAATACATTATGTAGTTATAGTAAATGGAACAATAATAAAGAAAAATAACTAGAAACAGCCACTCTACCATTGACAGTGGCTCCCAGACTCCCACCCACCACGAGAAGTTTCCTCCTGGCCACCTATCTCCTTATGTTCTGGCGTTTGCTGTGTCAGAGAGCCTGGTCTTCCTCTCGGGTGGAATCTCTTGAAGAGGTTCTATATTTCCCAACTGAAGACCAGGTCTTCAAAAGATAAGAACAGCATCTTAGAGGAGGAGTACAATCTGGAGAGCTGCAATGTCCCTAGTAATGAATGTGTAGCCATTGCCATGCATGAGGGGCACTGAGGTCTGTCACTGTCTCACATGGACCTTCTGTTTATTGCTACCAAGCTGAATGATGCCAGGAGTTGTCTGCAAAGATGAATGAAGTCCTTCATAGCTAGAGGAAAATGATTCACAACTTAAAAGATGACTTTTTCACTTCTCAAAAATGCAAAGATCAAGACTGAGGCAAGGCCTCATCACCCGTGTGCTAGGGACGATGGTGGGTCTGGAAGAGGCCAAAAGCCCGTCGCTCTGAGGCAAGTTTGCTTTCTGTCAAGGTGCTTCTGGCGGCAAGAGGAACACCATCGGGATGACTCAACCTCCTCCATATGTCTGTCCAGGGCACTACCCCCAATTAAAAGGGATGTCACCATTTTTTAAATAAAGAAGATATTCAGCAATCCATGCTTTTCATCTAGGCTATTCCTCAAAAAGCGCTTGCCATTTAAAGCTACAAAGGTAACATAGTTTCCTGGAATATTCTTTTTTAAAAATTTTTAAAATAGAAGGTTGTCACTTTATCATCTGCCTCTTGGACTACTCTGTTTTAGCAATTTTGAATCCACAGAAAGCACCACTTAAAAGTGTTGGTCTTTGTTTATCTTATTCTCAAATGCAAAGACAGTGGCAGTTAGAAAGAAAAAGAAAAACATAGCAATTATGTATCTGTGTGCTATTAAATCTCTGGGTCACTTGTTTTGGCAACAGTAACATCATCTGGTTGGTTAATAAATATTCTGCATGACATCGGCTTGCGGACTGATGGCTCAGGAGAGCGGTGCTGAAGATGACAACTGCGGGTTTCCCTGCCCAGGGGGGCCTGAGCGTCATGGACCTGGGGCGTCGTCCTCAAGAAATTACCCTCTTGTCCTCTTCCTCAGCCCTCGCTCCTGTCTAGGGGAACTTGCTAGCTGAAGTGAGCTTGCTAGTCTTTTGTCTAGAGAGATCTCTACCCTATCTTGTTAGGAAAACTACCTTCTGAGGATTGTGCATCTGCCTTTATCTATAAGCAGATTTTGACCCGTGGACACCATAGTCCTTGCAGCAAGGAGAAGGTTGTGGTTTGCATCAGAATAAAAGTAGCATAGAATACAGTTGCTGTGGAGAATTTCTGGCAGAGAATAGGTCCTTTAGAATCATAAATTTCCTTTTCATCAAGCTTGTGAATTGCGCCAACTGCTTTTTATTTCTTTCATTTTCTCGCGGACTAGATTTTTGACTAATAAGATTCTTGAGAGAGAGTTTGAGGATTTTGCTAATGCAGAGCTGTTTCAGCATATTAGTCAGAATTAATCAGTCCTTAGAGGAAATGTCTCTTCTTAAAGAGGAAATCTCCTTTGTTATGGTCACTTGCTCTGGGAACACAATTTATCCGGTTGGAGGAAAACGCCCCGCGGTTTCCTATCCCTTGCCGCCTTCCCTCCCGGGTGGCCGTGTTTTTATTCAAGCTTTGGTAGGTCATGCGCACTCGTCTTTGCTTACCTGTCCCATAATTTCCTCACAGGGTTAGTTACTTCCCTGTACTGGGACCTGCTTCCACAAGAGGGTTCAGTCTCTGTGCTAATGTGAGACGTATGTGTTGCAGGTATTTATGTGTTTATTTGTCTTAGTAAACGTGAATTTAAACACCCAGGATTATCCTAATTTTTTCACTTTTCCATACATTTAGCACAATGGGAAGAGCCTTTAATATATTTCTTATATGGAGTAGAAAAGTCTCGGTGCAAAAGATTGGCAGATGATTTGCCTCCTGACATGTACTTTATTCTAGAAGTTTTTGCTGTTCATAGTAGATTCCCGAGTCTAAGTGTGATTCTTTTATTTGTCTCTGTATGGTCGGAATATTTTTCTATATTTTCTGTATTATGAACATCAGTCGTGAAATGAGCAATCAGCGCAATGTTTGCTGATGAGTTTCAGTGGTCTGACTGCCACCCCACATTTACTTTGTTGCTAATGGATTTTGTTTTGATCCTTCTCTACTTCTCTATTATAAATGTCATCAGAAGGAGACTGGAAGAGGATCTGGGCCCTTTTAAATTCTTTTTTTTTTTTTTTTTAGGTTTTTTGAGACAGGGTCTCGCTTTGTGGTTCAGGCTGGCCCTGAGCTCAGCCTCCAACTCACATCACAATCCTCCTGCCTCTGCCTCCCGAGTGCTGGGATGACAGCCTTTTAAATTCTTTACCTAGAAGGCTAGCAAGAGACTAAGTCTGCAGGTTTTCTTTTGACAAGTGATACATTATACTTTCATTAATACTGAAGACATAAAATTCTGATGTCTTCACTCAATAATAGAGCATATTTTCATATCTAGCACCTAAGTATTTCATTAAATTCTTTATGTAACTCTAGCAAACAGATGTTTCAAAAAATTTGGGTTTATGTAAAAGATGTCGTTTTTCACTTTATTTTTTCTCTTTGATCCAACTGTTGATCTGAAAGACAAAAACAAAAACAAAAACGTGCTTTTACAAAGGGATTGATAAATCTGGGTAAGTCTACTGGTAAATCACTCTATGAGTAGGATGTTATTTCTCCAATAACCTGCTTTTCTTTTTTTCTTTTGCTTAATCACCACAAGGATACCCTGTGCACAGATTGTTCTGTTTGGGCTTATTTCCACATCTTTTCTGTAATAATAAATTCAAGGTTTTTGTAATATTTATTGCATTCCTATATTGGATTTTCCTAGTCATTGTTCAGATTTTATTGGTGATAACTTCTCTGTCTAGTAGATCTATTTTCCTCAGCTATACCATGAACTCTGACAACAAGGATACAGCTAATATTTGACTAACTCTCAGCAGTGCTTAATGCAATGCCTGTTCAGAGAAAATGTTCAATAGGTATTTATTGGTTTATTTATTCAGCTCACTTCCTAAATGATGTTTCAAGTCATAAAAGTGTTTTAAACAATATTGAAAAAAATAGCACTTAGGATTGACCTTGTCCTCTCATGCCATAAAAGTAATACTTAAGCACAGTCTGGAGTCAGGACCCAGAGTTTGAATCCCAGCCTACCATTTGCTGGACAAGTTATGCACTCCTTAGTTCTTTGTTTTCCTCATCTGTCAGGGAAGATTGCAGTAGTACTTCCCTACAGAAGCACAAGGATTCAGTACACTAAAGCAAAGGTTTGGGGAGGTAGCTCATTTGTGGAACACTTGCATGGCATGAGGCCCTGGCTTCAATCTCCAGTACCCCCCAAAAAGAAAAGAAAGATCCAAAATGTGTTAAATATATATGTTAAATATATATACTTACGAAGTGGTTTGATATCAAGTTGAGTGCTATACCAGCTATATGTATGTTTATAGATGAAAAGTTGTTCAGACTTACAGGATTACAGAACAGTAGGGTTGAAAGGAACTTTTGAAACTAGAGTAGAAAGAAAATGACAAGATGATCAGAATGCAAGACTTTGAGTTCAGATGTGATACTTCTGAATTGATTTCATTTGCCAAACAGTCTTATACTAATAGCTTACTCATTTTAATATTTAATAACATGATAGAAAAACATATTCAAGATTATGCTGTAAGTGACAAAGCAGTGTTGGTCTGTGCATTATCCTTATTACCTACAAATGAAGAACTGAAGTCTATGGACTCGGGCAAATTACTCCTTTCTGTACCTTTCTGTAAAAATGTACTAATAATCAAAATCATCTCACATGACAGACTCAAGGACTAGATGGGTTAATATATACAAAGCTGGAGCAATCCCATGTGGTATAAGGTTAGTGCTTCGTTATTTTTATTCTAATTCCATAAACACTCATGACATAATAATGGACTACACTTATTTGTAAGGATAACCAGGAATACTGTTAAAAATATCAACCCTTTTGTTGAAATTTTTGATCAGTAATTTTAGGGTAATTTGGAAAGGACAGATAAGCAAAACATATGTCTGGAAAGAGCTCAGTGTCCTACTTTATATGTGCCCTGCTCTAACATTCCTTCCATCTCACTCAGACTTATTATGTGTTTGCTTGGTTTGCTTTTCTTTATGCACTTTCCCATTGATGGTACATAAATGAAAACAAACAACAAAGACCATTCTCCATGCAGTTAGACACGTAAATCTAAGCTCCACATATATCATACTCAGGCTTTATTTGCTTTCCACCAAGGGAGTTTCTTTTAGTTCTTTACATTACCATTTGATTTTACAGGGAAGCACTGTGTCGCACGGAAATGTTTAAGGCCACTGTGTTTTTTAGTTCAGGGTGGTTTTCTGTTCTCCGCTCAGATACATCTTCACAAAGACTAGTCTTGCTTGAACAGTCTGAACTTGAAACCAATAATTTTTCAGGTGCTAGCAGCTCCCAATTATGAGAGATTTCTTTATGAGTGGCAGGGGAGATTGCTTTATACTTTTAATAAGAACAATGAGACTAATTCTTCTCCATAGAAAGGTCTAATTTAAGGCTGTTCTTTCACTTGCCCTTTCAATATCAAATCATTCCAATTCTCAACACTTAAGGAATTTGGCAGACTTTATATTTAGCTTACAAGTCATGAAATCCTGAATATAGACATTTTTCTGCTTTAAACATTATCCTAGCAAAATTTAGGGTGGATAATTTAGTAGTTTCATGTTCTTTGATGCATTGTTTTGGTATTCTTGGAATACAATAAGTGTCTAGTACTTATGAAATGCATAATTAATATTTGATAAAAATTAATAGAAGCATATATTACTTTTGATTTTATGCTATTTTGTTTGTATCATCTAATTTAATCATCATTCCTGAGGTAAACATCATTATATTGATTTTATGCAGGAAGCTTCTTCAGTGTAGAAAACTTGAGTAACTCTCAAATTCTGAGAGCTAATGAGTGACAGAGACCCGAGGTCTTTTTTATTCCAGAGCCTAGAGCTTAAAATCTACCTTTCATTACTTTGTAAATGTAAAGTTAATGAATCAACGCTATGAAGACAAGTCTTGATTTCTTGGTGATACCAGTCAATTTTTATCCTGCATAATGCTGCTGCATTCATAGCTGGGATACATCTGCTCTACCTATTGCTTCTTTCAAAATGTCTTTTGTATTCCGCCACTGAGTTATACACGATTCCAATGCAGGAGCAAGGACTCTGAATATTTTATTCCCTTAGTACTACTAATGCAGTAGACTTACCATAGGGGTTTACTGAAAATTATTAACTCTGTGCCAGAACATACTGAAAACAAGTAGGAGATAAACAGTTGTGAACTGGCCTTCATGCTATTTATCTGAAAGGTCACTGAGCTGACGAATCATTTTTTGACTTCTTTAGTATCACCTATGATACAACTTAAAATTATTTTTTTCAACCTTATTCAGAACACAGCCAAATCACAATGCTTTTCTTTATCTTAGATGAAGGACTGAGAAAAGCAGTGATTGTGTTTCTCATGTGAGCAACAGTTGTTCATTCATTGCTTTTTTGATGACAGAGAAAGGCACATGGATTTGGAGTCTTTGATCATGCTTGTAGTTATACTTCTGTCTTCGTATTTACAATCCATAGCTGTAGTCCATGGATTAGTCAATGTTGACATAATGTTTAGTATTGTTTTATATAAATAGTCAGTGTTTTGACATTTGAAGGCCTGAGTTTAACTTTTCACTTACTGCTTACTGTTTTTGTCGTCTGGAGCAATCACCTGATCTTCAGGTGGTTTTCCTTTCTTTGCTTTAAACCTAATGTGTGCCAGGGCATAGCAGTTCAGTGGTCACTGAGGGGAATAAATAGGAAGGGGTGCCACACTCATGAATGCTCAGAACTAGGCAACTGCTGGTCTTTATTAGAGCACCAGGCAGATCAGCTAGTTCAAGGCTTGTGATGATTAATTTTTGATGGCTTGACTGGGTTATGGGATACTTTGATAGGAAGGAAAGCATTCTTTGTAGATATGTATGGACGGATATTTCTGGAAAAGTTTAACATTTGATTCAGTAGAAAAAGGAATTCACCCTTTCCCAGGTGAATAGACATTGCCTGACCTTCAGAGATCCTAAGTAGAAGAAAACATGGAGAATATGGGAATTTGTGTCTTTTCTGTGAGCCAGGTTGTGAATCTCCTCCTGTCCTTGGGTGTTAATACTTTTGGTTTTGGGCCTTTGGACTTAGACTGTGACTTACATCATTGGCTCTCCTAAAGTGCAGGTCTGGGGTTGTATCCTGGAATAGCACCGCTCATTTTCCTGGATGTCCAGTTTACAGACTAAGAAACATCACCCTCATACTCAGAGGAGCCAGGCTCCTGTGATAAGTCTCTTTCTGTACTACCTCACATTGACTCTGATCCTCTGGACAACCCTGTTGTGGGGTTCTGGACCTATTTGTTTCTGACCCTACACAGTGGCCTCAGGACCATTTACGAGATCAGAGCCTGGACTTGGGCGAGGAGCAACCCTGCAATTGTCAGATGCAGTGTAGACACTCTTGCCTAATGTACTTATAGCCTAATCATGTTTGCTAAGAAATTTGTTTTTCCTGAATAGATTCAAACAAATAGATAAAGAAAAATTGAAGATCATGTTTCATAATCAATTTTACCTTTGTATCAAGATAGCAGAAAAAAAAATACTTTCTTCTTATCAAAGAATGGCTGTGGAGGATTGATTAATGGGCCACCATTAGCTTTCTGGTGGCTATAGAAAGCCATGAATGGTTTGAGAATGGCGTCACCAAAATGCAGGAAGACAGAAATGCAGAGCGCAGACACATGTACTTGAGGACAGGGTTTCTTTGCAGTGTGTACTTTGCTGAAACAGATATTATAGAATTATATTTATTTGAAGGTTAGAAAATGCCACAGATACTATGTTAAGGAAAATGTTTCTGATGGAGCAGAGACATCTGAAGATGTTGAAGCCATGTCCTCAAGTGATTATATAAACACTGAAGTCAGGCGCTTTCCTCCCACGAGGCCACCAAACCACAGACTCAGGATTATTGTGTTTGCTTCCTGACTACCTTCTCCTAACCCTGATGCTGTAGAGAGCTGATACAGGTCATAGCCTGATCCTCTTGTCAGTATTTTTAGTATAAGATCATTGCAGAAAATTTAACTGATCCAAAACAAAATGGAATAATTCATGTATCTATATAAGAAAAGATGGACTCTGGAGGCCACACAGAAGTAGCAAAAATTTTACAATATCCCTTTCTCATTAAATGTCATCCAATTGAACAAAGGACATTTGAAGGAAAATTTAAGAAATAAATGTGACATCACAGCTTGAGATTTGAGTCTCGAGATAATAATTCCTATTATCTACTTTTTTGCCATTCTTTCCCCCCACAATCATATTTTAGCTACCATTGTATTTCTTTTCTCTTCTGAGATGCAATTTTTTTTTGCCTCCCAGCTCAAAGTTCCTTTTTTTCTTGATTTACAGGAATAAATTATTTTTCATATACTGAAGATAAAAAGCAAATAAAAAATTAAACTTCTTGTCAATATTTGCTCCCTACACTGGACTCCCCACTTTCCCAGGAGACAGTAAGCAGAGTGATGAATGCTAGCTGGAGGCTGAGTCTTAGGACTTTCGTCAAGTCCTCAGTGCTGAATCCTGATGGCTCGGGACAGAGCTGTGCTGTCCACTAGAAATAGGAGCGTGTACCTAATTCTAAACCTTTTCACTGCCACAATAAAAGAGCAAAAAATTAATTTCCATGACATTTATTTTGCACAATATGTTCTCATTTCAAAATGTAAACACCATGAAGTACTTTTTAGTGAATGTGAACTTTTCATCAGTGCGAGTTAGCTGCACGTGAAGTTGATACTCAGCTGAGGGCGCAGATCCATATATGTGACACAGCTCACTTCTTTATCACTCTCCTCATCTGACCCCTGCTCGCCTCCTCCCCTTGTCCGGATGTCCCTGACTCCATTCTCACTATTGCTGCTATTACTAGTATTACTTTTAGATCATGTTGGTGATGATTCATGTCTCCATTCATTGTGGGTATTTAGTAAAGCTGTCTGGCAGTTCTATAATCTTTGTACTCTGCCACCCCTGTTCCTCTGTCCTGGGTGCCCTGGACAATCCTTTCCCATTGGCAAAAGATCTATCTATCTCTGTTTCCTTTGCCGCTCTTTTGTTTTGTTTTTTACTTGTACTTTGCCTTATTCAAATGAGAGATAGAGTACTGTATTGAAGCTTGGGTATTTGATTTATTTCACTTATAATTATTTTCCAAGTATATTTATTTCTCTACAAATCCTTCTTTGTAAGTAAGTAATATTCCATCATTATAGATCCCACATTTTCTTTATGCATTCATCCATTGATGGAGACACAGGTTGCTTCCAGAATTTAGCTACTATGAATCAGGCTGGTATGAACACTTGTATGCTTGTATCACTATAACTGGCTGCCTTTAGGTTTTTGGTGAGATACCTAAAAGGAGAATTGTTGGGTAAAATGGAATGCCTAGTTTTAGCTCTTTGAGAAGTCTCTATTGATTTCCATAATATTTGTATGACTTCACATTTCCACAAATAATGTAGGAGGTTTTCTTTTCCCCCAAAGACACACCAGCAGGTGCTATTATTTGATTTCTTGTTGAATGCCATTTTTCTGGTGTATGATAAAATTTTAGTTTTGTTTTACTTTGAATTTCTCTACTGGCCAGAGGTATAAAATATTTAAAGCTCAGTTCACATTCATTTTAATGCCACATTTCTCCAACTAACATTTATCTTATGTTTATACAGAATGTATTAATCAGCTTTCTGTCACTGTGACAAACGCCTGAGATTACTGATTTACAAAGAAGAAGTCTGTGGCTGGGCAGCTTGTTGCACAGGAAGCTACTCATCTTATAACAGGGGCTGGAATTGACAGGAAAAAGAGGTTCCACACCTGCTCCAAGAACACCTTGCAGGTGAACTGAGCATCTTCTGCTGGGCCCACTTCCCAAAGGTACTACCATACTTCCTTCCAGTGGGTCATGCTGGGGAGGAGGCCTTTTGTCCGTGGATCCTCAGGGACACAAGACTGAAACTGTGGTACAGCACATCTCCATCAGACTAAACCCAAATGTCTCGGGCACAACCATCACAAGTGGGCAGTGGCCAGTCTACCAGTTAGTGCACATCTGAAGGATAACATGGAAAGAATCAAAGAGTGAGAAAAGGATAATAGCAGGCAGAAATGTGGAGAGAAACCTATACTATGATCCATACTGGACTATGAGGCAAGAAGTGAAACATACTAAGCTACTGGAGTTTTAGAGCATGCTTACTTTTAGTGCACTATGGAAGATTACTTAGTGGAGGTATGTAGCACTCATCTCCCTTCTTCCCTTCACCTCTGCAACAGGACTGTGCTGCTTGGCAACAGTGCTGTGGGGTTGGTTGGGTGGATCACTTGCTGAAAGACACCAAGCTGGAGCTAAGTCTGGGCTTTAAAAGCATTGTTTGATTTTGACCAACAATTTTTACCTTTCCCTGTTCAAAACCCACTGGCACCTGATGAATATAAGTGCTTTTAGCCCCTCTGACTTGAATCTGTAGTCTGGAATTAAGTTCCGTAGTCTACTGCTGGCCTGTCAAGCACCTGTCGACCTTAAGATATGAGGACAAGTAATGAGAGATTATTGTATTTGTAGCTACCTTGTGGAGTGGGTTGTTCTACAGAGTTATATTGATAGAAGTCAATTGACAGAACTACCCAAATGGAGCTGAGTAGAGAGCCCACCTTGGCTACCAGCCCACAGTCTCCTCTCTTTCCATCAAGAGAAAGTGATGCTTTCTCTTGCATCTCCTCTTGCAGTCGTTCTTCTCCTTCATGGTCTGTTAATTTGCATCTTCCTGAGTTAATGGGGTGTTGATGGAGTTTGTTGTTTAATAATTTTTACATGTGTAAATTTAATGGTTATCCAATGTCTATCTATAGCTTAAAATCCTAGTTTATAGTCACTTGTTCAATAATTCAATAATATTTTTTCTTTAACATGTTCCAAGTACTGTTGTGCATGGGAGACAGCGATTAATATGAGCTGTTGTCATGGCACCTAGATTCTTTTGTAGGAGATGGACAATACATAAAATTACAAGACAGAGTCATTTTGTCGCCTTGCTATGAAGAAAAATGAGGAGGAGAAAGAGATTGGCGATGATGGCTCTTACTAATCTACCCTGAGGTAACATAAACATAACATCTTTGCCTTTTTGTGGCTTCCAGCTGCTTCCTCTGGCTTAGTCAAGTTTGAAGGTCACTCTTGTCACTCTTCTCTCCTCTGCTTTGCTGAATTAATTAATATCCCGCAGACCACTCACATGGATGTGTTTGTGTATGCATAAGATTACAATGGGTGTGGACCCCCTGGAACTGTTTTCCTTATGGATATACAAGTTAAATATCGGGATTAGCTATTTTGACACTAAAAATCAGAAAGCAAGATCTTGTTCTGTCAGGATGTTTCTTCACTGACATTTTCTATATTTAATATTTCATTCTAATTTCTGAATTCTCTCTCTCTTTTTTTTATCAGCAGAATTTTGTCTCCCTTTTATTTTTGCTATACCAGCTCAGGCCTCCAAAGTATTACTTTTCTACTCAGTAGTTTGCAGAGTTATTTTTCTCCATATGTTCAAGTCACATAACTCTGACATGGTGGAGCTGAGATTTAATGTTGTCTGTCTGACTTTAATGTTTGCAAAGTAGTAACAAATTATATAGTGATTTTGCTTAGGTTAGCAGACACACAACTTTAAAAAATAAATGTATTTGCTGTTTAGAATCTGCCTAATGGGAAATACTTTAATGTGATCATTTCAGTGCAAGCTCAATCATTCTGTGACAAGAACTCAGTGAAATAAGAATGTATACATGACATTCCAGGGAAATTATGTTTTGGGGGCTCAGGGAATGGACTTCCTATCATTCTCTATCCTCTACCCATTAATGGCATCCATTGAATTACTGGTGTTATGCTGGCCTCTTTCTTCAGTGTATCTGTTGCTTCTATCAGTTGCCTTTCTGTGGCCTTTTGCTTTGTGTCATACTCACCTGGCTCACTTTAACCGTACCTCTGCTGTCAGCCACGTCCCATATGCTTCCAACCAAGCACCTCCGAAGGCTATTTGTTTCCTATCTCATAGAATCATAGTCTTCAGTCTCTTTGAGTAAGTTTGCTCTATCTCAGCCATTTTAATGCTTTCCATGGAAAAATTAGTACACCTCGTATGTTTTCACCCAAACCAGACTAAAGTAAGGTGTCTATGGAGATTCCACCCAGGACTGTCTACTTAAAAATTTCCTTCAGGGTCTGCCAGTCTGAGGGCTGGTGTGACATTCTGGACAAGGACCCCCAAAGATATCCACACCTGAACCCCTAGAGCCCATTAGGTGCCTTAGAGAGCACAAGAACTTTGCAGATAGGATGAGGTTAAAGATGTTGAAATGGAAGATTCTGAATTACTCAGATGTGCCCAGCGTGATCACACTGATCATTCAATTTTCTTCACATGTCAAGTTGGAAATGAAAATATTCACCTTTTAAACTCTGTTCTCTTTTGCTTGGATCTTCTATCAGATAAATATCCTCTAGATCTTTCATCAGTTGTACTTTTTTCTCCTAGGGATACTAGCTTCCGGGAGCCTTTTTGTTCTCTGCTGTCGCACCTGGCCTATCCCTTGCCCACTTTATCTGTACCTCCGCTGTGGACCATGTCCGATGTGCTTCCAACCATGCACCTCTGAAGGCTATTTGCTTCCTACCTCATCCCTTGGTTGTCCCAGTGGTCACAGCCGTGCTGTCTTCTGGTGAAGTGGGACCTGGATTTACATTGCCTAGTCATCCTCACCTTCAATTTCCAGGCTGGTTGACAGTGAAGCGTCCTGTGTGCCTTTAGCATGATTTTCATTCCTTTCACCCATCTTTGGTCCATCTTACCTCCTATCATCTCATTTAGTAGTGTAAGTCTGCATCTCTCATAACCTCTCCTGTTTTCAGCCTTAATAAATAACTTATCATTCCTTTCAACAAAGACTGAGACCATCAGTTAGAAAACTTCCTCATTTGTCTTGAGAAATCCTGTAGGAGCTATTTGGACTGACAAGAAAGAGTAAGGTGTGAGTCCTGAACAGAAGGAATTAAAAGAGCTTATGTCACATTACATCACATTATAGTGACCCAAGCATAACTGCATCTATAGCAATAAGACTCATAACAACTAAATTTTGGAAGAGGCTTGTATGTTCACCAATAGATAAATAAAATGCAGTATTTACATATGATGGAGCACTATTCTGCCATAAGGAAGGGTCGGATCATTTGTAGGAAAATGAAGGCACCTTTACACCACAATGTTAAGTGAAATATATTAGATATACAAACTTAAAAATTGCTTGGTTTCTTTTATATAAGGAACCCAAAGCATAAGAAAAAAGCAAAATAAAAAGCAGATAATAGGAAGTAGAAAGATAGAACTTTTTGCAAAAGGGAAGAGGACCCAGAGATGAAAGGAAGGGGGAGAAGAGGAGGGAAAGACAGTGAAAGAAGAATAAAGATGTGTTATGTACATGTACCAACTCCAAGCAAGGCGTGTAATCAGGGTGTACTGCCAACATGTGCCAGTAAAAATGAAATTTGAGAAAAAAAAGAGAAGCGCAGTGACTTAACCATCAACAAAGGGTTACTACATCCAGCAGCCACTGTAAAGACTTCAAAGAAACATTTTATATTAAACAAAAACAGAGAACAAATGATCTTTATATTTTTGAGCTTCTAATAATAAATCAGAAAGGGACCATTTAGTCTAGCTGCACACTATCTTGCCCAGAATTCTCTAACAGGTAGAGTTTTAAAGTTTTGGTTAATGCCTTGTTCTAGGAAGGAGGAGGTGGAGTTTGTATGTTAATCATAGACTTGGTTTGAGTATAGGTCAGGAGAAAATTTACATGCTGAAGTATGAGTTCTCCGTGCAACTTGAGCAGCAGGATGTGCATGTTGCCTAGAATCTAATGCAAAGGCCTGGTTATATATATGTGGACTAATCAAAATACATGATGACTTTTAAAATTTGGTGTATATTACAGTAAGACACACTGTCACGAATGCCCCATAGCCCCTTCTCAGCTTTAGATATGCTCAGAGATCATCCTTCCCACTTTTGAAGCAGTTCTGGATCCCTTTTTCCCGAGTGTCTTATGCAATAGGATCAACATTTACAGTGAATGCTGCTGCTGGGCCCTCTCCGATCGCAAGGGAACTCATAAGACATGACGCAGTGTCTAGATCTACCTCATTCACCGGATCTGGCCCCACATAACTTCTGGCTCTACTCTAAAGTCCAAATGGACACAAAAAATCATTTTGAGTCAATTCACAACATCAAGATGGACAGGACAGTGCAACTAATGAGCTAAGGAAAGAGGACTTCAGAGCTGTTGCAAAAAGTGGTGAGACTAATGGGTAAATGGATCTGAAGTGAGGGAATGCTCTGAGGGGGATAAGGGCAATGTGTCTTTTGCTGCAATAACTTTTAAAAAACACCAGTATTTTCTATACTTTGTGTGACATGTTTCCTTAGCTGTATAATCTTATTGTTTCTCTCCAAGCAGAGAACTGGAGCTAGAACAGATGATGCAACATAATTAAATATAGTTGTGTGACTTATTATTAACTTCACACCTGTAAGCAAAGGCTAGAATCTTCCTCAAGCACTCGGGCTAAAATGTGTCTTTCTTCTCCCTCCTTTATCATGTTCTTTTTCTTCTTCAGGATACAGACTCTCCTATCCCGTCTTATAGTTAGTGCCTACCTGAAGCTGTGAAGTTCTATCACATTTCACTTACTTCAATGGAAGGCATTTTTTTGTGTTTTACTCCTATCATAAAAAAGTTCCCCTCTGATGAATGTCCGAAAGAGGGACATGTTAGGTGTAGATAGGTTTTTTCTTTCTTTTTTCTCCCATTGGTTACTTCTCTGATCAATACTTTGCTCTTTGCATCCTTAGTCAAGAGCAGTCCTAGTGCATAAACCATCTTCTAATGGAAGGTTATATCCTTCTGAGAGCTGCTATGACACTTCTAGACCTGACAGCTTAATATTTCACGTCAAGATTATTATTGTTTGGACTTAGGAGCAGAGACTTGAGAATTTTGCAGATGCTTTCCGAGTGCTTATCTTTCAACAAGGGACTTCTTTTTGTAAGGAGACAAGGGATGTTCAGCTTCAATGTGTTATTGGAATGGGCCCCAATCCCCACCAACTGCCTCTGTGCCAATTTTAAACAATGATATTTATCTTGTTTACTGCTGGTGTAGTCTGTCAAAGAGATGGCTTCAAGGGGAAACCACTGGAGATAAGAAAAATAGAAATGTTACATATTCAGTCTCAAGTGTGTGCCTCTAAGAACATTATAGTTGTCTTTTGAAAAGAGTAGTATGGCTCCCTTAATTATTGTAAGCATAATTATAAATTTCGACAATGCTATAATGTGCTTCCTGAGCTTGTACTTGTCATTGAAGAAAGATATTATTCAAACTCTTGGTCTTTCTCTGTCTCCTTGGCACATGTGTGACTATCCTCTCAAGCTGTTGAGGGAAGTGTGTGCTGAATTACCTGTGAGACCTTGATCATAAAACACACCTTTCAAATATGGAAACTGCAACTTTTTGTCATATCTATTACTGAAATAAACTGCCATCCAGAAACTGCAAGGCTGCAAGGTCTCTTCGCTTTCATTTTAACCAAAATATAGTTGGCATCTGTCTATAATAGTATGCATGGAATAACTAATGTAGGAAAAATAATTTTTGATGAATTAAGGAAGGAGAGCTTTATGCAAATGTGTGGGGTTCCCAATAACATTTTAAAAATAGCAGCTTCAACCAGAAAATCCCTGCCTGCTCAGAAAGGGTCTTTGAATGTATTCTCTCTGGACCAGTTTCTCTCCCATATGAAATTATTTTGTTGTGAGACAACAATGGAGTCTGTGGTTCCTTGGATACAACGACAGATGTGAACTAAGGAAACATGTCATTCAGTTTAGGCACAAGCTGAAGGACTGAGCATTTTTAAAATTTTTATTTTTATTTATTTATTTATTTATTTATTTATTTATTTATTTATTTTTTGAGACAGGGTCTCGCTTTGTGGTTCAGGCTGGCCCTGAGCTCAGCCTCAAACTCACATCACAGCAATCCTCCTGCCTCTGCCTCCCGAGTGCTGGGATTACAGGCGTGAGCCACCACGCCCGGCACTGTGGTATGTGGTACTGGTTGCTCCTGGGTGTGAGTCTCCACGCCCAGTATGGTATGTGGTTACCGGGGATCGAACCTGGGTTCTTGTGCTTGGAAGACAGGCGCCGGACCCACTGAGCTAACTCCCCGGCCCAGGACCGAGCGTTTTGAGGGAGGGAGGTGATTTCAAAGAACAGCAGACAACTCGGTGCACTCTGCCTTTCACGTGGGATCACGTCCCATGGCTCCAGTTCTATGGATCTCCAAGACGAGAGCAGTCGTATCTTACTCTGGCAAATCTCAACATGTGTGGAGTGTGTGCATTTTAATGTATTTTATTAATGCATATTACTTTTACAAAATACCCCCACTTCTTTGCCCCCTCTGCTGTCTCGCTTTCATTTTCTCTAGTGTCACAAAAGTCTCTCTAAGCTTCATGTCATTTTTTGGCTTTTTTAAGATTTCATGTATTAGGAAAAACATGAGTACTCTCTGAATCTCACTTACTTTATTTAATATGATTTCTGTCCAGCTCCAGCCATTTTTGTGCAAATGACATATGGTAGTTATATTCTTCCATATGGCTGTTGTATTTTCCTTGCTCATTGATCCATTGATAGACATCTAGGATGATGCTCAATTTATCAAATTCACATTTGTGAATTAACAGATAAAATTTGATCTGATTTGATCTGAAACCAGGGAGGCCTCAGCTGGATATGCATTCTTCCATTTATCAGTTAAAAGAAAACTGATCTGCATCCACAGGTGGAGGAGTAATGATAGATATTGTCTCAAGTTGTTACAAGGAATATTAGAGTATGTGCAATATTTAAAGTGCCTATTCCATAGTAGGCAGTTAGAAATATTGCTCACATTTTCCCCGTTGCCAAAAAAGTAAAAAGTTATTCCTTTGTTTTAGTATGGTCAGAGGCTCTTAAATTATGCCAATTTACAGAATCTAAATTCTTAGCATTTAATAATCTAGAGGATGTCAGAATTGTCAAGTTAATAGAAAACACCTAAATTTGAATTTATAACACACCTTTCAAAATGCAAGTGTCAGTAGTTTTTTTTTTTTCTGTGAAAGGACAAATAATAAATGTTTTCAGATTGTAGGCCATAAAATCTTTTTAACAACTAATTAACTGTGCTATATATAGTGTGAAAGAGGCACTACAAAATGTGTAAATAACTAAGTATGAGCATTTTCAATAAAACTTTAGTTCAAAAACATGCAATGTGTCAGATTTGGCCTGGGAGCCATAGTTTCCTGATCTCTGAAATAGAATAAATAGAAACACACAGATCCCAAAGCTCTCACACAATGATGTGTGATAAAAACTACATACTTTATAAAATCCAAACATCGATATTTAGCAGAGTTTCTTCTCAAATATTTAACAGAAATTACGCAAGATGAGGTCAGAAAAACAGGAAGAGAAGAAAAGATATGACGGGCCTGCAGCTGACATGAAATCAGCTGCAGCACAGGAAATTAATTTATCTAAAGAAATACTGTGAACGTGATTGTGAACATGGACTGCAAGAAGCGTAATGGTGACAGCACTCGTCAGGACGCAGTCTAGGTGAGCCATCAATGGAGAGAAGGTGAAGAGGAAACAAAAGCCTCATATTGGAAAGTCCACACTGAAGAGAGGAAGAGTAAGGGAGACATTTATGACTTAGAAGAGAAAATAAAATTTAAAACAATTGAAAGACGTAACGCTTCCTCTCCCTGCCTCCAGAAGCGTCGTCTGTTAAACTGCAACTTGTAGCACTGATGTAAAGGCAACACTCTCCACGAACTCAGAGAAAGTAAATGTAAGTGAAGGATTTCATATCTGGCTGGGTTGCCTTTTAAATATCATGACTTTATAAACATGAAATAACTCAAGGAATATTTTATTCTTGAATCTTTCTTTGGCAAATTTCTACAGAATGAACATCAACATCCAAAAAACAACCAAGAAATTTTTAATGAAAGAGTAATTTAAGTATTGGTTTTAAAAGGTAAAGATTAGGATGGGGAATAATATGCAAATATTATATGCTCTTAAGAGATTTGTATCAATAATGATTTTAGAAGAGAAAGAGATATGAGAAAGTAAAATAGGCTCATTGATTACAATATAAGCAACATGTGGGGTCAAATGACCATTAAAACAAATAAACCTGATATTAAATGATTGGTAAGAAAACAAAAAATGTTCTTCAACTATATGAGTATAAAGATAATAAGCAGAACCAAAAGATAATCTTTCTAAATTACAAAAGAAATAAAATTAA
>PVIR01009247.1:42196-53969 GCA_004026965.1 Petromus typicus | reverse complement strand
AATCCTCCTGCCTCTGCCTCCCGAGTGCTGGGATTACAGGCGTGAGCCACCACGCCCGGCACTGTGGTATGTGGTACTGGTTGCTGCTGGGTGTGGGTCTCCACACCCAGTATTGTTATGTGGTTACTGGGGAATCGAACCCGGGTCCTTGCGCTTGCGAGACAGGCGCCGGAACCACTGAGCTAACTCCCCGGCCCTGTGGTAATATTCTTAAGAGTCTGGGTATCAGGAATCCTAGTGATCACCCTCATACCGAGCTTCTTATTTGTATCTGCTTCCCAGTCATCACACAGCAGGATGCTTAACACTATATGACTGAGAAACCCTTTTTCTCATTATTTTATTTTCGTTCAGCAAAGCAAAATCTGGTATCAGTAGGCATGTAGTTGGTGTTTGTTAATTTCTACCTGTATGTAAAGAGAAATGATGAGGCTTCCTTATTATCTCCCCACAAACACAACTGATGTGGAAAGTGGAGGTGGTCCAGTTGGGGATTATAATGAAGAAACTCATTGCCACTATCAGTGCTGTTCAATTCTGCATGCAGTGGCCTCCTTCTGGAGTGCTCAGGATTGGATCAGATGGCCACTAGGCAGTGGGATTCAAGAGGCAATGTGGGCATCACAGTTATTTGAGAGACTTTCTGTTGAGTCATGTCCCACATTGGCGTGTTTGTATTTTAGAATTATCATGACACAGTGAACTAATGAAAGAGATGGATTTAGAAGAGGCAAAGAGAATGCTATTCTTCATGATTCCAAAAGCACACTCATCCCCTGTAATTTCTCATCATCTGTTTGAGGATGTTGTGGACAGCATGTCAAGCCTTCTTTTGCTGTTTCTGATAATGCAATGCATGTGCGGCATAGTTGACAAAACATATTTAACAGATGATATCTCTCCATCTGTCTGGTAACAAATGAGTCAAGAAGAGTCAGGATAACTCCATTTCCATGGAGCAACTCAGCAAAACAAAGCAGCCAACACCTATCGACTGACAGACTTATGAAGCAAGTCAGTGACAAAATGATTGAAACCTCTGCCGTTATCTTTCCCGCATGTTGTCTCATCAAATAAATGAAGCTATATTTTATCCATGCCATGTTTACATTTGGGGAAGCATACACAGGAAAGTTGCCTGATGTTAGCTTTTGCAAATATTATTAGAAAATATCCAGCTGTGTTTGGACCTGATGAAACTATTTATTATTCTACATACTTGGAGGAAGGAGGGAGGTCTGTATGTTTGGTCTATGTGGTACAATATCACTAAAGCATATGATGTTTATATATCAAAACTCAGCAAGTGAGAGAAATTCTTTCCAGCTTCAAATGTGGATGAGACCTTTTGCTTATTTCTAATAGTATTCCACGCAGTTAACACAGCCTAAATCATTTCTAAAACATTACCTCAGCAGCTTTTGTTAATGCATTCTTTTATGTCTGTTCACCTTTTAAAAACTCGGCTGAAACTTAGTAACCCCTGGTTAACTTCACCTGGAACATTGGAAAATCTTATCTGAAGAACTAGTAAAACGAGCTTCACTAAGCAATTAACTAATATACACAGTATGTTCATAGAAGGCCAAGTTTAATTCACTCTTAAGATACGGCAGAAATGACTTCCTAAAATTTAACATGCCTTTCTTTAACTTACCTGGGTGGCACTGAATATTAAAATTTATTTACTGAAAGGCACCTCATTATATTCATTTGCTGCTCTGTTCTTTATTGTTGCTAATATATTATATAAGCTCCAATGCACTGCTGTATCCTGAGTGTGCTCTTAATTATTGCTTATCACCTACTGTATTTTATAGACAAGAGCTGCATAAATGTGAGACACATTTAAGTTCTTTAAAAATATTTTCAGTCCTTATCTAATTACTTTCATTCTTTATATGTTAAATAAATATTTTTTGTTGCAAATGCTCATTTCAGTTAGACATTTAATGGAACGTTTCAGTAAGAACTTGGACACAAGAGGTATAATGAAAAATGGGAGGGGACAGAGTGGGACAGAGTGGGAGATAATCTTTTGTTGGGCACTGTTTGGCACCACGTACTTAAAATAGGTATTATTTCAGATAATCTTCAAAACAGCTGAAGAGATAGCACATATAATTTAATACATAAGAAGAATATTAAAGAATTGAAATAATTTCCCTACTTCTCTGGTTTGGTTTGTCTCCTTCAAAGGTTTGCATGTTGTGTTACTTTATTTGACTCAATCTCTATGAACTTCATTCTAACCCATTTCAGATTTATGTAGTTCAAACAAAATACAATTTAGCTAATTGTGTTTACAACCAGATAAATAGCAAGAAAGACCATTATTTAGAGAATTTTTTAGAAAAAAAAAAAGAGAAGCAAAGTGTTACTTTTGAAAGTGCAATTAAAATTCACTCAAAATTAGTTACATTAATTTCCTTTGGAGTTGAAAAATAAAACTTTGTATTTGAGATAAAAGTGATTTAAAATCATTAGCAAATAGTTATACTTCTAATACCATCTCTTTTAATTACTGGGATAAAGAAAAGTATGCCATTGGTCCTTCTCAAGGTGGAGATTGAGAATTAAATACAAGTCAAGAATTTACAGCACCAAATTTTTTTTTTTAAAAAAAACCTTTTTATGTTTCTTTTATATTATCAGCCAGTAAATATTCAATATTGTTACTTACTTATGAACTGCAGTATAGGTACTTCAGGAATGTTAAAAATGATGCAAATAAAGCATTTCAACATGAATTGGGATTCATGAAGAAATTCATTCTAAAAATGATATTAAATTTCTAGGCCTTCATTATGCAGGGTAGAGCTGATTAAGTCTGTAGGTTAAATCTGTGGAAAAGGCACAGCACATGAAAATTATGACTGACCTGAAACCCATGTGACACCCATTTCTTTTTTGTTTGTTTTGGTTTGCTTTTTGTGGTATTGGGGATCAAACTCAGGACCTTGCGCTTGCAAGACACGCACGGCATGCCTGAGCTACATTCCTGGCCCTGACATCCATTTCTTACTAGGCAGGGAAATAATTTCCCACAACCTCCTTCCAAAAGCCTGTCCTATATCATGCTTGAAATACATCTATTACAATAACACGTGACTCTGTGTTTGGTATCACCTTTTTCTGTGGTGTCTTTCTTAAATATTAGTATCCTAACAGTGAAAATATATATCATACAACCTTTCTTCTTGACAATATATCTTTGCCCAAACTGAACACAAGTAAAGTATTTTTCAGTGAAAGTCAGAAGATATAAACAAAAAGTACTATCTACATCATCAGAATATCTGGGATTGGCATCAAACTTAGCTGGGTGCCTGCAGGGGCTTACCAAAATGGCATATTCAATTTTTTAAAATGTGAATTCATAGTGAGACATTTATTGTAAGTATTCTAGAAATCTTTAAGTCATAATTTAGAAATTTTAATTCTCATCAATCAATATGAATTACTGTTTCTCCCTTTGTTGTATCCCTTCATCCACTGAATATATCTGTTGTTATAACTACGGCCATCAGTCTCTGCTCCTTCCCTCTATTTTTGCTTCCATTAATCAGTTTCACTGATTACTTACTATACAACAGTCCATCTCCAGATATTTGGATTAGAAAGATACATTATATTTTTATTCCTTCTGCTTTAAAGGAATTCAAATTTCTCACATAAGAAAGTATCTCGGATCATGTTGACTGCCAAATTTACCATAAATTTATGAGTAAGACGTGCTCATTTTTCATACACTGTTCTCTTAATTTTAAAGTGTACAGAGCAGATTCAGAAGACCTACACTAAAAATATACTATTAAAGCTGAACATATTTTTGTTCAAACTCTTTTAAAAATTGTGCCTGCCTTCTCAGAAGTGGAGTTGTCTTGACATAAGCAAGAAGAACATTTTTTTTTCTGGAAAAATCACCAAAAGAAATCTTAGTATATGACAATCCATGATTGTGCCTCAGGAAGACCCAGGTCATCATTTACCTAAATGGGTTATATTAGGCTAGCATATCTTTTGTCTGTCCAGTAAATTCAGTTGGTTTTATCTTCCAGACTAAAACAAGAGCGACTTTCATACATTGTTTGGTTGGCTCTTCTTCTTCTTCTTCTTCTTCTTCTTCTTCTTCTTCTTCTTCTTCTTCTTCTTCTTCTTCTTCTTCTTCTTTTTTCTTTCTTTCTTCTTCTTTCTCTTCCTCTTCTTCTTCTTCCTCTTCCTCCTCCTCTTCTTCTTCTTCTTGTTCTTCCTCGTCCTCTACTCCTCCTCACCCTCCTTCCTCTAGAAGATTCTTCTTCTTTTTCTTGGAGAGTTCTATGCAGCCATCTTTGGGCAGTTTCTTGAAAATGAGAAATGGACCTGCTAGACCTTAGGAAGGTGGTGATGGCTGCCTACTGTTGTAAAAATATGAAAACGAACAATAGCTCATGATCACTGAAGTTGGGTTCTTATGTTGTGATGGGGCCAGAAGAATGTCTGAAAGCTGGATGGTAATGGGTTTTTCCTAAGGGGAGTGGCATTTCCCACAGTCCATGATCCATGAAGGGTTTAAATGTGGAAGAAAAAAAAAATCAAGAAATTTGTGGAGTATCAAGGGGATGCATTCTCTTTTGCTATTGTTCTTGTTCAAGTTTCAGTAAACCCAGGTGTTCACATGGCATTTGGCTTTGTAGATTAAAAATTGAGTTCAGAAATTACGGTGATTAAATTCCAGGGCACCTGAAGACATTTTCTGATTGACAAATGAGGTAGTACAATCATTTCAATAATACTGTAGACTGAGTCCCATTAATAACAATGATAAAACATAAATTGATATTTTATGAAATTATGAATGAAAAGTTATAGTGGGAATGCCTATGAATGTTTGGAGTTCTCTATGTACCATGTCGGGGGTAACCCACCACCACCACCACCATTGTCACAAAATAAACACCCAAAGATTTTGTCCACTAATCTGTTGCCACTAGGGGGCAGCAGGACTTTGCTTAATCCTAAGAAAAATCAAAAGTTTCTACGGTACTAAAATTCATATTAAAAACAGCATAACAGAGATGTAGTCAGTAGTTTTAGTTCACATTTCTTTTCCCAATGGATACAGCATAGAATTTGTATTTTACAAGACTGTAAGCTACCAAAATAACACTAAAAAAGACTCACTGACACGTGAAGAAGCTGAAATTAATTAACTGGATCTAACAGATCCCACATGCACTCTCGGTTCCTTTATTCCTTACTCTGAGATAGGATCTCCCTAGGTTGCACAGGCTGAACTTGAACTTGTGACCTACCTTCCTTGGCCTTCCTTAGTGCTGGGATTATAGGACTGTACTACTATGCCATGTCCACTGAGTTCTAAAAAAGAGAAAGCTTGAGAGAGATTTAAATTGAGTCGATGTTCTCAATTACCCCATAGGGTTCCAAAACTTTACATTTTTAACATTTTGTTTTATCTTCAGTGATCAGAGCAATCACAGCTGTATCAACCCAATATCTTTTATGTAAGCCACATTCTATCTCATTTTCATAATGTTTCAAATGATTCAATCTTCAGTTAAGAAAACTATTTGATCTCCTAGTTTACAAACCTCAATTTATATAGATAAAGAAAACTACCAAAACAAAAGAGAGCTTTGGCAGTACTTCCAAATCTTATAAGATAGTAAATCTTACTATTTCTCTTTTTAAAAGCCTCCAAGATTGCCCCTCCCTCTCCCATTTCTGCTACTTAAATTGAAGACTGCCATCTCCCCCTGTGTTATTGGTATAGTCTTGTAGGTTGTCTGTCTACCTCTCAGTCTGCCTTGGGCTACTTCACTAACTCACACTGCACCTTGCACTAGAACTGTTAGAGTCAGGTGGTAGCATTTCTGCCCACCATGGGTCTCCTTTGCCTGCTTTCTCTGCTCTCTGTTCTCCGTGTTAATTTTATCTATCTGCCTTCCTTCCTGGCTTCTGCTATTCACATACTTTTGTAGTCAGCTCCTCTGAATGGAACCATTGCTGGGGCTCAGTTTATTAGCACAACTAGAGAGTGACATTTTGCCATCTCTAGACCCCCCAGCTTCAAGAACTCTTGTATTTGCAATCATTCAACTCTTGGATTCCATGTCAGCATCTGGCTACAATGTGAGGGGAATATAGAACAACCAAGTTGAGAGACATACCGCACAGATTTTTGTAGAAAAATCAAGTTGATAGAAAACAATGCAACCATCCCCAGCATGGATGTGGGCATTTGATGTCTCTTACAGGGCCATGAAGACCGTGTAGCTGAACCCAGTTCAGGTTACTTAATCAGGAACATATGTTACTTGCTCCCTTTAGAGACTATTTTAGAGGAGTGTTTGTTGCACAGCAGTAAATAATTCACAAACTCCTGTAACTCACCATGTCTGGTGTTTTAATTTTTTTTTAAGACATGCACCTATATTTAGCATGTGCTTTTACATGTGTATGAACACCTGTGTAGACATGAGGTGAAATTTGTGGCTCTTGTCTCCTCAAAAATACCATGAGCTGCAAGATGGCGGACTGTGTTTTCTTCATCTTTGTGTTTCTCACTGTCATTAAATGAGTGAATTCATTCATGAATTGGGCCCTCTTACACAGTAGAATTGCTTGATCTTTTGGTTTAGGAAAATCCTGTTGCCTTTTTTGTTAAGTAGATTCCTTGTTCCTCAATTGTTGAAATCATAAATACACAGGAAGTTGGAAATAAAAAGAGTACTAGAAAAAAATTCAATTCACTGTGTGTTGTGCTGACACCTCTATATTGCTCTCCGTTAAATAAAATAATCAATATAGTGTTCCAGTATAGGTCAGTAAAAAGTGAATCTGCTCTATAACACACATTTTCTTTTCCCTTCCCCAAGACATCTTCAGGGGCATTTTTCTATGGTGGAAGGCCCTAAAAAACATAGGATTATATTTACTCATTTTGTCAAGCACTAATTTATTAAATAAGAGAATAAATCACAAGATATATCTTGCCAAATATGGCTGCTTTGGACCATAACTGGCTTCATTTAATTCAATTCATTTTGGGAATAATCATCCTCAAGAGAATTCTTTTGGCTGCAGTTTGGTTGAGGGAAAAGCAGGCCAACAGATTTAAACCATTTGACTAAGATAGAAATAATCAAGGTAACGCAAGAGCTCCTAACTGGGAATACCAACCAGCTGATACGCACTCAAGCAGGGCTTTTGCAGGGTGTGTGACCTACCCAATAAAGAGACTGATGGATCAATCAGTATCTGCTAAGTCCCTGTAACAAAGATTTTTAAAGTCATTTAATGTAAGCCAAAAACATAAAGGGAAACAAAACCTAGGACACATCTTGCATTGTCATGTCCAAAACTAGCCACTAACCTTATAAGATATGTGTGAATAATGAGCAAAAAGTTTTGAAAAAGAAACAAATATTCAGCACGTCTTACCAGTAACATTTATGCTTTATTATAGCTTTTTAAAGATGCTTTTATAATTTCTAGAATACCAAAGGTTTATGAAAGATCCTTTTAACTTATTATAGAATTTTTATTTTAAACCTGAATGAAATGTAGGGTGAGGTTAAAATATTTTTGAATCAATTAATTTTAAAATGACTTATTTCTGCTTAAGTGAATTTTCAATTTCTAGTATTTTAAAGGACAATAATAGTTACATTTTATTGATTAATTTTATAGGACTAGATATTATACACATTCCAAAACCTCTTCTAATTTTCCTGAGAAACTCACCTTGTTTAAGTGACATTACTTCATTTAAGTTAAATACTCTCCCTATTATCTGAGAAAAGATAAGTGGAAGAATAGAGTTTGTTCTTGGGATATCTTGTATTAGCTACCTGTCTCCCCCAAGCCTTGTGTTCTCATAAATGAGGCTGTTGGGAATGACTGCTGGGTGTGTAGCCTTGAATTTTAGGTGTGGTAACTGGATTAGTGCACTGAGTAGTTTAACATTTTTCTGTATTTGGAAAATAAGAATGTCCACCATGGATGTGGGTGGCACCAATCGATATGCTTGTAACCTGAAAGGAATACAAATGAAGGATCACAGGTTGCTGCTTCTGCCTGCAATCTGGGAGCTGTTTCTCCTCTGCCATGCTCCTCTAGCTTGGAGAGAGTCAACTATGAAAACTTTCTGCTATCGGTGAGCTAAATAAAACCTGTCCTTTAATTTCTGGGAGTTGGATATTTTGTCTCAGAAATGGGAATATAACTAAGGTAGATTTCAAGTTTCAACGTGTATTTCCAACTAAGTCTCTAACCTTGAACTTGCAAGGTTGTTGAAATACTTCAAGTTTAATTGCTTTACTGTTTATGCATGATAGGAGAAATCTAAAGTGTCAAGAAACTAAAGGATGTGGTGAATTCAGTAAGAATGGTTGAGCCTGGCCTATAAAAAAATAATTCAGCTCCTTTGTTTCAAATATGGAAAGTTTCTGTCCCACACACTATGAAGTATACACAGACTTAGAAAAATGTACAGGATGTATAAATCTGCACATATCCATTCTCCATTTGATTCTTTCTGTTTGCAAATATTCAAAAATATGACTTTTGTATAAAACAGAAAACCTTTCATCTTTGCACTTGAACTACTTGTTATAAATAGTGCTGGGAGCTAGTCCAGCCCACACACACCTATGGCGAGCTGGCCTTTGCCTGCACAGTCACTGGTGCCCACAGACTACCAGTTTGAACCTATTCTGATTGCTTCTGTCTGGGTTTCACAAACTTCACTATCTCTGCATAAGCATCCCTTGAACTTTACAGTCTACCTTATCTTTACTCCTCCTTTTCCAAAATGAGCAATCTTTTTTGCTTACATGAAGCATTTTAAAAAGATCTTCCTTTTCCCTTTGTTAACTCCTGTAACACACATTGTAAGCGCCTGCCATACTGCTACAAAAATGACTGCTGCTCCTGCTTCAGACAAGCCCTCCATTTGTGGTCTGGAGTTCAAAGCACTCTTCTTTTCCCTTTAATTCTCCTCTTTATGGTAACTGTTGTATAATCAGCCCATATCTCCTACTGGTTCTAAAGGAAGTGGAATGTGTTTGTGTGTATGTATGTGTGTGAATCAGCTGATTCAAATATACTCATTGCATGACTGAATTATATTTTGTATAAACACATTTATGAGCATAAATTGCATTTAAATATGTGTATGTGAGTTATCACTCTAACTTTCCCTTTGTGGGATAGTTGTCACAGTATTCTCTAACAAGGATAATTCTCATATTGAACTTTTTCTATCTTCTTTCTCTTTTAATTTACACTTACCTTTGAGGTTTTACTTATGTAGATAACACTTTTACTTATGTATATTATACTTTAATAGTGTCTTTTTCTAATGCAATGTGAGATCTTTGAGTATAAGGATCATATGACCTCCACTTTCATCTGAATCCTCAAGACCAAACAAATGTCTAGTATCGAGTCATTACTACCATAAACAGTTTAATGCATGAGTGATGAAAGAACAAAAAGATTTTTTTGTCCTAGTAAAATCAAACAAATATTACACTGCTAGCTTTCCAGGAAAACTTTAAAAATAATTACACTTTTGTCCCAAACCCTGTCTTAGGTAATGTATTGAAACTACCAGGAGTTGAATAGATCATTACTTTGAAGAATCAGATGTACCAGACTGTATCTTATCCTCCATGAGCTGATATAGTAGTGAATTAACCAGAAAACACAAGTCACAAGTGATGGGGAAGAGATTCAAAGACACTATTGATGGGCCAGGAACTAGATCTTCCATAAAGATCAGAGACTTAAGGGAGTAAAATCCTTGGGAATTCAAAACACCACCGTAAAGAGTTTTTCCCATGAACAGTGAAAGACAAATCTAGTATTCAAACATTAAAGCATAAATAAAGCTGCCCACCAGAGCTTAAAATGGGTCCAAAAATACATTTCAAGTTTTATTTAGCAACAGACACATTTGATTGGCACCATAACAGAGTGAAATTTCATTTGTTAGGACAGTGACTATCAAATGCTCTATAAAGCCATGTGGAGCAATGAAGAGTTTCCTTGACCTTCGTGTGGACTGCATCCATCGGAGCAGCACAGTAAGTCCATAGTTGTATTGCACACCTGATTTCAAAAGCTCCTCTGGTGTTGTGGCAACAAACCACAAGTCTGCCTGTTGGAAATGGACTTCAGTTACTTTCCAGGGCCAGGACCGATTTATTGGAACAAATAAATGTATGAATTTATGCTCACTTACCAGTGAGACAAAGGTGGGAGAGGTGGGAATGGGCCATGTATTGTCATTTATTAAAAAAAAAAAAGAAAAGAAAGGACAAGAAAAAATAACCAGAATCTATAAGTTGTAGAGAACAGAGTGGTAACACAGTTGGAAAGAAACAATTCAATCTGAGAGTGAGATGAATTCTAATTTCAGTGTCCTATTAAAAGTAGACACTGGAAACAACTGCTGGAGGTGATTCCAGGGCTCCTTGTATCCACAGTGGAAGCCATACATGGACCTTAGAAGGTACGCAGCATCTTTATGCATCTATTTTCTTTTCTTTGTTTCTTTTTTTTTTTTTTTTTTTTTTTTTTTTTTTTTGAGACAGGGTCTCGCTTTGTGGTTCAGGCTGGCCCTGAGCTCAGCTTCAAACTCACATCACAGCAATCCTCCTGCCTCTGCCTCCCGAGTGCTGGGATTATAGGCGTGAGCCACCATGCCCGGCACTGTGGTATGTGGTACTGGTTGCCACTGGGCGTGAGTCTCTACACCCAGTAGTGTATGTGGTTACTAGGGATTGAACCTGGGTCCTTGCGCTTGCAAGACAGGCGCCAGAACCACTGAGCTAAATCTCCGGCCCTATGCATCCATTTTCTTTAAAAGGAAAGGGGTTAGAGGAAAAGGGGGAAAAGGACAGAATAAATCCAGTAACTCACAGGCCTATGGTTTTCAAAAAGCCAAGCCCCAAGCCCTCTCCTCTGCAGTGGAGACATGTTCTAGTCAGACTCACCGTCACAGCCTTCCAGCTGCAAGGGTAATGGTATCGATGCTGAAGAAATGTCTGCTTAATTTTTCACAAGGCGTAGATCCCCTCAAAATCAATAACTTTCTGCTGTATCTTTATTCCTCCAAGTAAGCTGTGTTCATCCAAGAAACCTGATTCTTAAGCTCAATTGGATTCATTAAACATTCACAGACACATGGCACAAAAGAAATGTAAGCTTTCCCTTGGAGTGGTAAGTACTTAACCTCAACATAGGGCAAAGGCTCCTTCCTGTTTGATATAGTCTTGTCCTTGGACAGAAATTAGGAGTGACTGTGATTTCTGAGATGTAAATGCTTCTTTTCAGTATTGTTTCTCTTTTGGAAAGGAAAGGAGCTTGGATAGTAAATATACATACGGAAATGGAACCTAAACAAATATATTTTTAAGAATCTGGGATTATTGAGATGAATGTTAAAAATATATTCTTCTGTTCTTTCATTTATCAAGATCATTGTGTAGTAATAATTATTAGTAAGTTTTAAAAATATGGGGCCGGGGAGTTAGCTCAGTGGTTCCGGTGCCTGTCTTGCAAGCACAAGGACCCGGGTTCGATTCCCCGGTAACCACATAACAATACTGGGTGTGGAGACCCACACCCAGCAGCAACCAGTACCACATACCACAGTGCTGGGCATGGTGGCTCACGCCTGTAATCCCAGCACTCGGGAGGCAGAGGCAGGAGGATTGTGATGTGAGTTGGAGGCTGAGCTCAGGGCCAGCCTGAACCACAAAGC
>PVIR01009247.1:0-42096 GCA_004026965.1 Petromus typicus | reverse complement strand
TGGAAATGCCAGTTTGAAAATAAATGAACATTCATTTATCAAGGACAAGCAATGTAGAAGATTGGAAGCTATGATATTGCTGATTGGAATACATGCACAATTCAAAAATTCAAATAATAAATACAAGATAGAGAAGATAAAGACATAAGCCCATGAATGTCTTAGCAGTGCTGGAAAAACTTACTATATTTGGCCAACTATCATTCAATGACTCATTCTTCTAAAAATCACTTATAATTTTGGCAAGTAAGACTGGTCATTGCTACGATTTTGATCTCTTTGCTATACAGAAATCTAGCACAGCTTTAAATACCTCCAATAAAACACATACAAGCAATTTATTGCCCAAGCACATGGAGGTCATTTTAAAGACACGGAAAACAATTAAAAATCATCAAATACTCCACTGACTAATTACACCACTATTTTTCCCGCAGGCTCCAACAATTTCTCTTATAATTTTCATTCTTTTCTTGTCCCAGAGTTTGGAGATGTATACGTATCTAGATGTGTATCCAAATGCACATGGGCTTGGAAATGTCTCAGATAAGGGTAGAGATATTTCGATTAACCTCAAATGAGGCTTGAAATAAGATAACTTTTACATATTTTTAGTTTCTTTGGCTTTGTTTTTATTTTGAATAAAGAAGTAGGAAAAATTATCAAACCAGTTACATCCTCTGTTGGTTTCTGCTATTTCTTTCATTTTGTGTGTCTTTCAAATGGGTTTGTGATAGAAGCTCTGTCACTCATCCCCACCCCCACCCTGGGTTAGTGCTATTGGGAGCAGCAGAGCTACTGGGAATCGTCCAGTCACTGAATGGTGCCTCTATGGGAGATGGTGGGACTTCAGTCCCTTCTTCTTTCTGTCCTTTCACTTCCAGGCCATGAGGTAAAAGTTTTGCTTCACCAAATGCTCCTGCCATCATAAGCCGAAAGCAGCAGGGTGCACAGATCATGGACAAGACCCTCTAAACCTGTGATCAAAACTTTTTGCTTTATAAACTATCACACATATCTTTTCATGGAAGAAAGCTATCATGGTTTCCATAGCATTCTCTGCCTCCTTAGCAAAGGTGCAGTTTAAAATGCGATCTAGAACAAACTGTAGGACTCTTTCTCAGAGAATAGTTCCTAACTTTCTTTACCATGGATTTGAGGAGTATTTAGGAAGAGAGAGAGAAAGAGTATGTGTTCGGGCTTCAGTGTCACTTATCCCAGACTCTGTCATGTAAACACTGGAGCTGAACTCTTCCTGGATAGTTTTTTAGCCAAGTCCCATACATCAAAATATCATCATTTATTTCTAACAGAATATGGCTTTTAATTGAGAATGAGGCTCAGGTTTTGTTTCTGGTACATCCAGTTAAAAATGACACAGAAGTTCCTGTAAGATATTTACATGGACACAAAATCTAAGTCACCTACAGTTCTGCTTACTGAAAAGACATGGCAAATCAATGTCCTTGATTTCCATAATACCCATGTGGTCTTTGCTCACAACATACTTCTAGCCCTCAGGTCTAAACTGACGGGTTCTGCAGACACACTGGAAGTGGCTTGGTAGAGACAGAGCCCCACTTGAGTAACTTAGTTACTTAGGAGCTCTGTTTTACTTGTATAATCTGAAACTTTTAACTGGCACTCAGTTAATTTTCTGACCATAAAAATACTCAAAAGGATTTAAATATATGATGTGGGTTGAAATCATTAAATAAACTGAATATGAACTAATAACACTCCAGAAAAGACCAGTTACACACATGTCTACACTCAAGGACACAGTTGCATGAATACAGACAGCAAAATGGAACACAATTTTCGGTGGTGTGTTCAGCTCTTAACAATGTAGTATCATTTTATGATCTTACAAAATTATTAGGTGAATATCCTTTTAAACAAAAAAAAGAACATGTGTCCTTAAACTCTTCTTAAATCTCCCTTTACATGTGTATGTGGTGAGTGGTCCGAGTGTGTGTGAAAAGGGAAGGCCAGTAACTCTCTTTGTGCATTGAAAAGTCTTTGGGGTGAAGATCTCTTTGTCTTTCCATTGTCAACATCGAAAAACAGCATTTCAGAGATTTCATGGGTGCTCCATTTAAAGCTCTCATAATCTGAACTGTTAATTACACACACATTGAAAGCTTTTGTGCCATCTACTTAACATCCATCTAAGTGGATTGACCCTAAGACTCCACTTCCCTGTCTTGATTGGCAGTGTTTCATTGTGTGGTGGTTCTTAGTTTCTTTCTGGCCTGAACCCTTTAGGACTTGTCACTCACAGAACAACAGAGGAAGCTTAATTTTATGCTCAGTGTTTTTGGAAAAACAGAATGTCTCAGTAATTTTCTTATTGATGGGACATGATATGTGGCACTCAGAATTTAGGAAAGGAGAATCTTGTTTGGTCTCTCAGATACAATCCCTTGTCTGCTGGCTCCAAGGCAGAAACTACACAGCTAAGGGGGTTTGTGGAGGAAATCTGCTAAGGCAGTGGTGGCCAGGAACCACAGAGAGAGGAAAGGGGTGACACACCTGTGATTGATCTTTAATCAGGTCCCACTTGTTAACAACACTCAGCTGCTGAGCACAGTAGTGGATGAATCTACCTGGAGAATTGTGACCTCATGATCCAGTCACACTCCCCAAGTGCCATGTCTGAATACCTGAGCCCTTTGGGGGTATTTTAGATCGAAAGCCTAATGGATGGTTTCTTTCTTTGTGCTCTACGGTAAGCACCCCCCTATAGAGATGTTATTGAACCCAAGCTCATACTCTCTGTACCTCAACTTATTGCTTAATCAACTAATAATCTTTATCATGAAGATGACACCTGAGCTTGAAGAAGTGAGGCCAGCTGCCCTGATAGACACATCTCTGCCCATAGAGTGTCTTTATGCTGTAGTGGTTTCTTCTTGATGGTCTTTTGGAACTGCAGCAAGTTGGAAGATGAGGCAGAGTCATTGACTCACATCATTGACTGCGTTGAGTTAGGAGTAGAACAACAGACAATGTCCTCATATTTCACTGGCCATCAGCAGCCCATGGCAATACTCCTATTCATTCAAAATAAAGTGTGCAATTTGGTGAGTACTAGAAATTTCTACCATGTGCTTCTTCCTGTCTCGGTTTTGGCTATAATGTAAATAAAGACCTGAGTATTTTCTGTAGATGCCTCAAATCTCAGATGAATGTGGACTTGAACTCAACTGAAACTTGAATCACACATCGTAAAATGTAGCCAACAACAAATTTAAGTGTAATTTATCTCCTGGTAGGAAAATACAGAGGAATCAGCAATTTGTGTATCATTTGATTGGCCAGAAAGCAAAAGATATTGAATATAAATCAGCTTATTAATAAGAAGTCAGATTATAGAACAGTGGTTTTCTCATATACTTAACTTTGAGGATCTGGTTATGTCACTGTGCTTTGTATCTTCATCTACAAATTGCAGTTTCTGCCACAGCACACATCAAAACTCGCTGCACAATTTGTGATACTGCAGGAAATCAGAGTTGAGGGAATCTTAGGTAAATGTAAACATGCTGGATAAAAACAAAGTACTCTGCTTGGATGACTTCATGAGTATTCTCAAATTTAAATATTCAATATTGTTTATGGACTGCTAAGAACAATGTTAACTGCCAGAAATGTATTTTAGACACCAAATGTATTTAATCTAAAATTCACTATATGTTTATGGGAAGAGGAAAATCTTCAGTTTCTAATTCAAGTTCTATTGGAAAAACTTGAAGAAGTATAATACTCAAATGTCTAGTTTTGAAGACTAGCTAGTAAAATTATTTCCATACTGCTGCAAACATTTATAATTGTCCTCTATAATTGTGTTGCTGAGAAAATAGATCATTTTGACAAAGCTGTTTATGTTGGGAAAAAATCATTTAAAATGCACAACTCATTAGAAATAATTTATTTTATTTCAAGTGAATTTATGTAGCTATCTTCTTTTAATGCCTTCTTTCCCACAGTGTCTCTCTGCCTGTGTCTGTGTGTCTATCTGTCACCCTATTCTTTTATAAAGAGCATACTCAGGACAGGTAATATTTTTTCACTACATATTTAATTACCATAAAAGTAAAAACATTTTATTATATGTTTAAAATAAGATCTGGAACTTAATACCTCAGGGAGAAAATATTTATCCTCTGGTGCTTTTGTTGTGGATACATTTCTGGCATTGTGGTTTTATGAATGTAATATGCAATTTATTTATAAATATTATAAAGTTCCCCCCCAAGTCTGCTCCTTGGTAATGACAGTTGCTTTATTGATGTGTACATATTAGTTTTATAATAACTCTAAATAAATATCTTAGCAGAAAGAAGGATACAGTTGAGTCATTTGAGAAAAACAGATTCTCCTTGATATGTTAAGTGAAATAAATCATACCTTAAGGATTAAATGTCAGATGATTTCTTATAAGAGAAACCAAATATAGAACAGTAAATATACATGTAGAAGATATAAAAGCAAAGTAAGAATATATGTATTTATAAAAGCAGTAAAATAAGATAAACTACCTAAAATGTAAAAACAAAGTAAAAGCTAGCTCACAGGAAACATGGAGGTAGCTTGTAGAACTGAAGCAGAGACTCGTGGATAAGGAAAGACAGGAGGGTGAGAGAGGGAAGGGGGAGTAAAACTGATGAAGATATATACATGCATAGATATCTATACATCTATATATATGAGATATATATTGATTAAGATTATATATAATTACTGTGTATCACAAATTTTAAAAACCCCAAGTCTCTTAACAGTTACAAGTTATTTTAACAGACCTCCCGTGGAATCATGGGTAATTACTCTGCATCCTAACATGTAGTAAATACGCCCAGCTTCTCTTCTACCACAGTGTGACATTGAGTCATTGGTGTAATGTGATGTGAGTTCAATTCAACAGTGTAATTATGTCACCTGCCATGGGCACAAAGTAACTTTTCTTCTCCCTTGTGAAAAAGAAAACCATCGATTTATTTTTCCTGTCTCACACTTACTCCAAGGCACAGGGTAACTTATTCCCCTGGATCTTCTAAGTAGTCATCCTACTGTTTCATTGCTGTGCAGATCTGGCTGGAAGAGAGCATACACATGAGCACAGTGACCTGGAATGAAAGGAGATTTTAAAAAATGAAATGTCACATTTTTGTTGATCATGACAGTGGTCTTGGTTTATCACAAACACTCCTTTTAATAGAAAAAGACACCCACTGGAAAGAACTTAGAGCTCAGGTTTCCTCCATCTTTATCTATATTTGACTTGGCGAAAGAAAAATTTTGTCATCTAAGAGCTCTAACTCAGCCTTCTCAGATGCATTTGGCAGAAAAAAATGATCGTATCAAATATTATCTAGAATGTTAGTAATCTTTTCTCAGCCATGTCAAAGCACTCTTAATAAATTTGCCTTATCCATTAAAAGATTAGTGATTTTGGCAGAGTACAAGTGGCCATGAAATTTTTACTGTACAACCCACTGAGAACTATAGTCCATGTCATATCAGCTTCAGTCTAGGAACCCTACAGGACTGCTTTCACCAACAGAATAAAAGGAAGTGTACTGATGAGCTAGTTTCTTGGCCAAGGATCAGGAGACATCCTGCTCCCCCCCTTCCCTTCCTTTGAAGCTTTTGCTTTTGGATTTTTGATCAAGATGCAAATAGTCCTTTTATTCTGCTGGAAAGGCCACGTGGACAGGATCTGAGACCACAGAGAGGGAAAAAGTTCCAGCTGAGTCCAAACTTCCAACCTTCTTGCCACCTGAAAGTGAGGGAAACGAGGGACACTGTCTTGGGGCCTATAGACAAACTCTAGTTCAGTGATCAGTTGGTCATACAATCTCCAAGCAGAGGCTTGGACATATTCTGAATCTAGATAATCCTAAGATACAGTAAAATGGCTTCTCTCTAAAAATGATTAATTTTTGAAAGAACTGTAACTACTGCATTTTCATTTTCTTGGAATGCTTACTGTCTAAAGCCTAGCACACCTGTAGAATATCAGAGAACTTCTGAGTAGGTACATAGAAGATTAAAGAAATAAATTCTGGAATCATGGAAAGATTAACAAATGTATGGATGTTTGATTTGCTTGTTGAGTCACTGAATGATAAACTGCCATGTGCTGATACTGAAAGGAAAATGTACAAATCAGTTCAGGAATAATAACAGAACTCATCCAAAAAATACTATACCTAAAGTGAATGGAAATCTTCCAGATGAGAGGGTGTATGTCGTATGTATGTGTGGTATGTGTGAATGTGTATGAATCTGCGTTTGTGGTTTGTGTGGTATATGCATGTCCTATATATGTGCATCCATATCATGTGTTTATGAATGGTACAGATATATGTACATGTCATGCATTTGTGGCAGTGTGTGCATGCATGTTGTGTGTGACTTATGTGTGACATATGTGAAAATGTGTGCTTCCCTGTGTGAATGAACGACATAGGACATAGTTGCTGTATATACACATCAGAATCCCAGAGCTAATGGTAATGGAAAGACCTCATTTGGCTCTGTGTGACTTAAAGACAGAGTGAAGCAGAGTTGGAGAGTGATGGGCAGCGCTGGCTGGTGAAACCTAGCTGCACCTCCCTGAACATTGGAGGGGCCACTTCCTGTTTATGGAGGGACCACTTCCTGTTTCCAGAGGGGCTGCTTCTTGTTTACAGGTATCATGGAAATGCTTTAGGTACAACCAAGTGTCCAGGTTCATGTCCCACTGTCTGTAGAACAGAAACCAGCCTTGAGCAGAGCGGTTAACTGTGTCTGAGGCTGTAGGAAGTTCAAAAGCAATGAGGAGTGAAATACTTCTGTCAGTTTCGTGAGGGAAGCATTTGGAAGTGTCTGTGCTTGGAGGGAATGGGGAATGAAGAAGGCTTATTCAGTGGCTAGTGCTCTAAGATGTGTTCAGACAGAAGAATCCAAGAGGAAGAACTGGTGGGTGGAGTCAGGCTGGAGAATCTGAGGGCCACTCAGTGATTAACAGACGGGACAGAGAAATCATTTCTGTGTTGTGTAACCTGGACACAAACTCGTGTGGTCTTGAGCACAAAACAGATGCACTAGCACAATTTTTCCAACTACTGATGAGTCTACAAGACACTATAAATTGATCCCAACTCTTCAAAACCACCTGCTGCTTTTTTTCTTTTGAAAGCTTAAGAATATAAAACAATTGTTAAAGAATAATAAACAGGTTGGCAGCAAAGGCTCTTCAGGAGGAGAGGTTGAGGGCACCTGTGCTGCCGGCGGCTTGCGGTGGCAGGTCCGGTGATTTTCAGGAGGAAGCCAGGGGCTGTTTCCATCACAGCCTCCCGCAGCATGTCTGACCCCGGGTCTCTCACACTCCTGGCTCTTCACTGACTCAGTGGCCTCACCTCGGAGGGCAAGCCTCTCCATACTGAGTTGTGTAACAAAGTCTCCTCATTGCAAAAACTGGGATCATACCTGGAAGCACAGAGGCAGCAAAGTGAGCAACCAAGTACTTGAGCGCTGCATACAGTCCCATGGGACGCTCAGTCCTCTGCCTGTGGCAGTGTCTTGGCCCTTCCGGATTTGCTCGTCCACATGCTGGCTGTCTTCACTCACTTCCTCTTCCTCGGCTCACAGTGCGGCACACAGCAGGGTGCTGGCCTGAGGACCTCAGCAGCATGTTTCACTCCCTGGATATCCAAGCTCTCCAGGAACACCAGGCGTGGCCTGATCAGGTGGGACACCACCATCCGCGCATGGTTGGGCCTGGAACAGGTCCAGACTGGCTTTGCGGGAGGGAGGGGACTGGGAAAGGGCCTAATGTTCGGGTCTCTGCACTCTGTAGTATCCAGAGCTGAGCCATGGCGTGGGACAGGGTGACGCTTGCACAGCGGTACACTCTTCTCCAACACGTGGCTTCTCCATATCCTCATGGCATGTGGGGTTGCCCAGGCAGCTGCACAGGGTCAGCCTCCTTCCTGCCATTCCTTTGGCGACTGAAGGCCAGGTGGAGGGCGATGTGACAGGATGACCTGGGATTGAGCTCATCAGGGCGGCCACGTGGCTATCACCTGGGGACAGGGGCAGCTACACCAACTTGGAGAAATGTCACTAGTGGCTGATTAGACCCGCCCCCCTGCAAAGCAAGACTGTGTTTGGGTTGGGGGAGCACTCAGGAGTGAAAACCTGAAAGCGTTTGCTGTTTCAGGATCTTGTGTAGGTGAAGGTGGAGTGAGCACCCAATGCTGATTTCCTTCTCGAAGTGTCCAGCAGACACACATGTGTGTCATCTGCATTCTGAGGATGAAGATATCAAAGTTACAGCAGATTTAATTACTTCCTAATGGCAGCCAGGCAGGTGGCCACAAAGCAGATGGCTACCAGTTTGGGCTCTAAGGTATTTTTTTAATTGTCATTGTTGCTGTTGTTTGTTTGGGTTTTTAAATTTGTTTTTGGTGCAGGGATTGAACCCAAGGTCTTTGTTGCTGAGCAGCAACCCTAACCTTCTTGTCTTTTTTTGAGACAAGGCTTTGCTAAGTCACTAAATTGCTCAGGCTGGCGAATCTGGAGTTGTCAACTCCTCTGGGCTGGCTGGTGTGGTAACCTTGGTTACCTACCCTCCGCCTCTCTCAGTGCCACTCAGTTCTGTGCATTGTTCCTACTGCCACACGGTTGACCTTCCAAAAACCTCCCATTTTCCTAGCATACAGGTCCTGACCTAGGCAAGCACTGATCGACTTCCTATCTGGTCAGAGTAGAGGCACCTGGTTAGAATTTCACCCAGGTGAGGAAGGATTTGAAACATTGGATACACAAGCAGTGCTGGAATGCCTCAGATGGATTTGGAAGGGAGATTCTTGTCAGAGCTCAAAAGACCTGAAGGCTGGTAAAAACCAAGCTGAGGAGGATTGTGTTGGTAAGAAGGATGGTACTGGCCACTGGACTCCAGAAAATGTGTGTTATGGTTTGACAGAAAGTTTGACTGCATTTTGATCATGTTTATAGACTTGGCCAAAAGATTCAAAGCCAAGCTAGAGAAGGCTATTCAAAGCTGCCAGCTAGAGAAGTACAGCTGGAATATCTTAGGTTGTTCTGTATGGGAGACTCTGTTCAGAGCCCAGAAGACCAGAAAGCTTGTGAAAAACCAGGCTAGGGAAGTTTCTGCTAGGGACAAGGACTGCATTGTCTATTGGACTCCAGATGATGTGTGTTATGTCTTTAGGCAGAAAGTTTGTCTGTATTTTTCTCATGTCCAGAGACTTTGCCTGAGACCAAGATAAGGGGCAGAGGACTAATTCACCTTATAGAAGAAATATCAAAGTAGGTGAATATTAAGGCAGTATCATGACTACTGTTGTGAGCTTTTGGCTAGATCTGTGTTGAGAATCAAGAGCAGAGAGCTCAGCAGAATGATTCAAAATATTTTGAGTTTGGCCAGAAAGGAAACTCTGGTAAAGCGATGGACTGCAAGGATAGAGCAAAAGAGATCCTGATTTCGAAGAAGGAATAGGAAAATAGAAAAGACAGCCTGTGGGAATCACAGGAAGCAACCAAACCCTACAGTTTGAAGCCTCAAACTTGCTTTGAGAAAAACGCACCAGAGCACCATGTTCCAGAATGGAAGTTTTTCCAAAATGGTGGCAGCTGAGGGAAGTTGTTCCAAAATGGCTGCAGCCTGGGAAAATTTTTCCAAAATGGTTGAGGCCTAAGGAAACTGTTCCAAAATGGCTGCAGCCTAGGGAAGTTTTTGCAAAATGCTGTAGGCCTGAGAAAATTGTTCCAAAATGGTGGCAGCTTAGGAAACTTGTTCTAAAATGGTGGTTTGAGAAAAGTTTCCCAAAATAGCAGCAGCCTGGTGAAGTTTTTCTAAAATGGTGTATATCTAGAGAAGTTGTTCCAAAATAGTATCAGCCTAGGGAAGTTGCTTCAAAATAGCATCAGTCTGGAAAAGTTTCAGAATGGTGGCAGCCTATAGATTGTTCCTCCAGACTGAGTTCAGAGTGCTCAGAGATCCATATAGCTAACATCTACACTGGCCACTACTATTCCATTGGCAGTAGACTTTGGTATCTATGTGCTGGTTTTAGTACTTGCAGAATGTAAGAGTTGTGGGTTCAGCAAAGCTTCTATCAAGACTTTGGAGGAAGGTCTTGAGAGGGCAGTGTGTGAAGCTGTGAGTGTGAAGCCAAAGGTGCAGTGGAGATCCCAGAAGTTTGGAGAAGCCAGGAGCATGAGTCATCTAAGGAAACCTGCAAAAAGGGATCAGAGCTGGCCCCAGAGAGAAGCCACCTGAGCTACAACCACTGCAAGTGCTGTAGGGATGGAGCCACCCAAACCCTTGGTAGTTTACAACTTGACCCCAACTGTCTTGAACAGTGGAAGTGGAACTGTGGGATTTTATATTTTCCTTGCTGGATTTTGGACTTGCTATGGTTCTATTCCTTTGTTTCCCCCTATTTGGACCTTTAGGAATGTTAATGTCTATTTTGTACTACTGAATGTTGCAAGTGTTTAATTTTCTTTTCATTTGTACAAGGACTTGAAGCTAAGAGCTTGCCTTAAATTTCTAAGGACAGTTTGGACTTGGACTTTCTAGAAATGGTGAAACTGTTAGGATTTTGGCAACTCTTAGAGATGGACTACATAAATGCCTTTTGCATAAAGGGAAAAGTGAATAGTAGACAAATTTATTTATATACAGAGAAAATTCTGTGGTAAAGCTACACTGAAACTGGAAGTAATGGAAATGATTTTGAGATTGACATGATCCTGGAAAGAAAGAAGAGATCTTCTTCCCTTGATTGATTTTATAGTGTCATCTAAAATAAAATTGAGAAAGAAATCAAGTTCGAGTTATTCTTTGACGCCATTCACAGTCTATAACTCTGAGGACAAGAATTACATGACGAAGGATTTGCAAGCATGTCAGTCAAGGGAGTGACAATCAAGTGGCAATGGGCAAGGGCTTGAAGTGACACTGCTTCCACCATTGCAAGCATAAGGTGTAAGATAAGAGGGGAATCAAGTCGTTCAGTGACACGCTGACAGCGTGGGGATCAATCTCAGGCACAAGTAAGTCTGCGCCTGACAGCTTCACTCTGGAGATGAAGTAGTGCTAGAGCGAGCGGGATTTGAGTGAAACAGAAGTGATGGCTCTAGAAGGCAGGTGCTAAAACACGGATGAAACTGGCCCCAAGTTATTCAACACAAAATAGTACACAAGTTTTTGTACTGAATCCTAGCATCAGTTTACTGTCACTAACCTTTAGCTCTTCAGCTACAGAAAGAATTGGGATAGAAAAGAAATGAGCTTCTATGGAGCACATCCACATGCTTTGTTCTGTGCTCTCAGCTCAGTGTGTACACTCAGGATACAGGCAAGTGTGCAGGATTCACATCTCTCACACTGAGACAAGTCGTCCGTAACATCCTTGTCCCAGGTATCTCATTTTCTAAATGGGGGAAATATATCAAATGAATGAAGCAACACCAAAAATTCACACCAAATATTTGAAAGTGAGAGAAGAAGAGTGACCAATGGAGATGTTTAGTGAAAGTTTTCCAGTGTTTACAGTGGAGCAAACAAGGAAATGATGAGCCGAGAAAGAAAGAAAAGGAGGAATAGAAACAGACAATGAAGAGGAAGGTATGATTTATGCTTCATGGTAGTTTTTCTTCTCACAACTCAGTGTTTGTTGCTAAGTGAAACATGAATGTGGGTTGTGAGTGAATTTCTAACATGACCTGTTGAATGGGCCAAATTTTTGAGGATAAAGGAATTTCGGACCCAGTTAAACAGCACACATAGACCTGGGGTAGAGGTAGAGCAAATCCTAACCCTGGATGTGGTGGAATAATCAGGAGAAACCTTCAGATAGCTTAGAAAACTAGGCCAAGAATCAAACATATCTGAATGGACTTTAGAAATGAAGGCATGAGAAGCCATTAGGTGAAATACAGTTTATATAAACTGTATAAAAAGAGAATGAGGAGAAAAATATGGACTATACCAAAGAACACAGACAATTGGACACGGGAGTAAAATCTGGACTCTCTCCGGAAGTCCTGCTCAGGTGTGATTCACTCATCTCCTCTGCTTCATCCTGGGACTGGGCCACCATCTGCTTTCTACTGGAACACTTTACTTCATCTTTGGCCTTTGCTCTTGACTACAGAGAGAACATTTTACACACAAAGAAAACATGATCTGTTTTTTTTTAAAGAAAAATCTCATAACTTTGAATTTGTATTTAAGAAAAATAAATCTTCTCTACAACACTTAATTACTTCCCTCCCCAGTGCTTGGCTCTTGGTATCTCTAGAAGATCAGGAGTCCCAGGCTTTCTGCTCATTCGCTGTCCTCTGTCCCTCTTTGCTGTGCTCTGTGATTTTGGGAGCTCACGTCAGTTTCCTTTGTTTTAGATTTGGGACAAATACTGTTCCCTTTGCCAAGACATAGTGACTCTGTCCCTTTGAGGATTCTTTCCCTCTTTAGATTCTGACTTACAGTCAGTCATCAGTGAGCTGCTGGAGGCCTTACCCTTTTAAACTGGTGACTAATTGATCTTCACTATTATTTCATCTCTCAGCACATGTCTTTTCATAATACTTTTATCATTATTATGATTAATTTATTTGTCATATTTCTCTCTGTTTATGTCTGTCGGACTGTCTGTCTCCCTCTGTCTGTCTCTGTTGCAGAGGGTTGTATCTGTGCACTTTAATTTGTCTTTCTCACATGAAGTAGGCAGTGAGGTATACAAGGGACTATTCCCTATTCTCTATACTGTTAAAAATGGAACTCCCAGGATCAGAGCAGGTGACCGTTACACCTAACATTTTATAGCCAACTGAATGAATGAAGAGTGACACTTTAATAGAGTAATCTGGTCACTGAATAGCATCAAGACTTCACAGAATAAGTCTATGGAGATGGTATTTTCTTCTCTTCAACATGCCATCATTTCTTCTTCAATGCATACAGATGTCCCTCCTCTCTCAGAATCTGAGCATTGCAGGGCTCTGAAAGCATCAGCCGATCACTAACTTGGAGCAGGAATTGGTTGGTACCATTCTGAGCTGATGGTTTTAAGGCAGGGGCCAAGTGTCACGGCGAGAGCATGGACTTCTAGTGCATTTCAGTGAAATACAAATAAATGAAGAGCAACTTCTGAGCTTCCAAATATTCAGTACCTTCATATAAAGCTACCGCAATTCTGGGCCAGGGAGTTAGCTCAGTGGTTCCAGCACCTGTCTTGCAAGCGCAAGGACCCGGGTTCGATCCCCGGTAACCACATACCATACTGGGCGTGGAGACTCACACCCAGCAGCAACCAGTACCACATACCATAGTGCCAGGCGTGGTGGCTCATGCCTGTAATCCCAGCACTCGGGAGGCAGAGGCAGGAGGATTGCTGTGATGTGAGTTTGAGGTTGAGCTCAGGGCCAGCCTGAACCACAAAGCGAGACCCTGTCTCAAAAAACCTGAAAAAAAAAAAAAAAAAAGCTACCGCAATTCTTTCACAATACTACAGTGTGAAATTCCATGATATTTTGCCATTGATTCTCAAGCATTGACTAGAAAGTTGAAATCACTTTGGGAATCCCTGTGGGGATCTGTGGAAGGGTGCTAATATTATTGGATGGAAATTTAAGTTATTCAATACATTGTAACATGTTTACCCACCAGTGCAAAAGATATGAATCTAATAACCAAATATAAAACTACTGTAGCTATTAAAATGTTTATGGAGCATAATTTTTTTAAAAAAACCTATAATATAGTTGACACTATTAGTATCTCCATTTGGTTATGTAAGCTAATTTGTTAAAGTAGTCATCGTTTTCAGTGATATTTGTAGAATACATATAAAAGCTGAAGCTCAGCATATTTGCCCCAATTTACCCAATTAATTGTTACTAACAGAATAATAATATTTGAATTATTATAACTGTAATATGTATACTGTCATATTGAATAAATTAAAGTTATTATTATAATACTCAAAAGCAAATGATATCTGTTCACTTTCATTAAGAGTTTTTGAAATGTATTAGTTTAAAATTTTGTAAAGGTTATTTTTACCTCATTTATTACTTATTATTAAATAATATTATTAAAAACTGTTTCTAGTTTCTCCTAATTGTGCTTTTGAAGAATAAGAGTAATTTTAAGTGTCACAAGCATATTTGGATGATTATTGCTGACTTCTACTTAGAAGCAGTGACAGTCACGCTGGCATTATAATAACTTATTCCGAAAGCACCACGAAGTCAGATGCACTTTTGGTCTTTGAAAGGCCAACAGTTCTTTCTTTCTTTTATGTATTCCATGTGCAAATAAACATGTTGATGAGTTTTGTACGTGTGAGCTCTCAGTCATACCTCTTCACTCCTTTGTCCACCTTTGCAAACATGTGAATAATTGTTTTCTACAGATCTTTTTGTGGAATGTCAGTTTTATGTAGTATTTCTCACAATTGGAGTAGATAAGCTGGGTTTCCATAACAAACACTCCAAGAGCTGGGAAATCCCTAGAAAGGAATTTTTGCAAAACTTATAATATTATAATATTTTGCAAAAGTGATAATATCATTAAATAACTCTCATCTCTATCTTTTGTCTTTTTAAAAACATTTGCGGTCTTTTCATACTGCTTGATCATGTATTCCCTTCCGAGACACATGGATTAATGCTGAAATCTTCTCTATAGAGTTTGCCTTTAGTCCAGATGAAATTAAATGGCTGTTTAGAGTACTTGAATGATATTCAACAGCCTTTGCATGCATTGCAAATTTTTAAATTATCTAGAACTCTAGGTAAGAAAGGAGATTTGCAAGTTTCCTATTGATTTTCAAAGTTGGAGTTCATTTGAAGCACCAGTATACAATCGAGCTCAGTTTCAACAGAATGAGTAGATTTGTATTACCTCTGATACTATGTGTTAAATGAAGAAAATGTAAAAAGCTGCGATTTTCTATGCCTGCCTTAAAATACGCTTTTATAAATAATAGCCAGATGAATTATATGGTATACAAGCAGAAGTGTAGGCAACAGTTCATGTTTGGCGGTGTGCTTGATTCATGTCACAGTGTTTAAGACAGCTAATGACATAGAAAGACATACTTCAACTTCAAAACTTTTGTTTCTCTGACTTCATATTTAATGCTGTTAGAAATATTTTTACTAAATGGAAAGTGCTATCAAATTTAAGTTAAAAAATCAAAAGAAATAATTTGAAGTGGACCAACTGAGAATAAATATTTTCATAAAATTCTAATACAGTCCTTGTTTTAAGTACAACATCTTTTCTTCAATTTCAGTCTGCTATTCCGGGCAAAATAACAAAGACAAGTTTTCAGTCTCACCTGTGAACAGATGTCAGATCCATCTATCTATCCATTTATTTATTCTGGGTGGAGTGCTTACTTTGAAATTACGGTCACTGCTTTGCTGGATTGAATCTGTCTTGGAGAGTCTAGGGGAAGGTGGAAGATGCGATTACCTAAGTGGGGCCAAATATAAATAGAGTAACGCTGCATGTCACTTCCTAACACATAACCCTTGAATATTTCTGGAAGGTGGATCCATCTAAGGTTCATTTTCAGAAAATATTCATGAGGTAAAGCATCGTGTTCAGTGATTGATCAACTGCAAAATCATCAGCTCCCGCGGATCACTCAGAATGTGTCTGGGAAAACAGCAAAGTCCTATCTATAATTAAGTCACTGGTGACTCATTTTAACTGCCTTTGCCATGTACAATCTGCTTATGATTCATTGCAGATTGTATCTTCGTTTTTAGATAGGTTCCTTCTTCTGGTCACTGATTTTGCACTCAGCAGCGCCACAAAATGTTCACCCAGACATGCTCATCTTCCATAGACTGTGAATTAGTTACTGCATGAGGCTTCATTGCCCCTGCATAAAATTCAACTTAGTGAAGCCATTTCCATCAAATAAGTGACAGATCAGTTGTGTGGTTTAAATCTTTAAGAGTCATTGTTAAAGTCTTTCATCCTAATATTCAGTGTACTTCAGAATAATATTTCTTCTATTTGTCTTCATATTTTAATTTCAAGTTGCAAGATCCATTTTACTTTTTTGAGGGGTGAAATTTGAGACAGAGTCTCACTATACAGTTCAGGCTGGCTTTGAATTCACTGTGAAATCTGGGCTGGCCTCACCCTTGTTGAAATCCTCCTGCCTCAGCCTCCTAAGTGCTGTCATTACAGGTGTGTGCCACCACACTTAGCCTGCACAAGTAGTAGCTAATTGACTGACTTCTTTTCAATGAATAAACAAATAATGCTTTTTCAAATCAGAATATATGAGAATATAAAGTGATTATAGCAGGCAACTATAGTATATTGTTCTCTAATTTAACATTCCCTGAAAAATTTCATTTGAAATTCACATGATCTAGGATGTTTATATACATTTAAATAAGGAAGTTTTACTAAGTAGATGGTAAAATATTTACCACAGCTTATAATCTAATTTGTCTTCAGCTCTCACTGCACTTTAAGGTTGACAACACCCAGGGAAATGGTTTAGGAGCATGACGTTCATGCCTGTAAGGGAGGGGAAATGTGACTGTACTCTAGGCAGCACTCGGTTAGGAAAAAGACCCTGTGCATTGCTGTTCTTTCCTTTGCTTTAAATGAAGTCTAAATGTTCATGATACTGCATTTTTGGATACTTCTATAGGAATAAACTTAATCCATGTGTTTTCTTGCATTCTGTTTTAATGAAATTTATTTGAGTTCAAATACATCTCTAATCCATACAACCATGGCATAAAATATCACTAAGGAAATCTAGTCTAAATAAAAAATAATTTGGAAAAATTATATTCTTGCTAATAAGTAAAGAGAAAGGAAGAGTACATGCTAAACTAATCAATATGGAGAGCATGCATTAATGTCCAGAAATGATCATTTTAATACAGATTGACATTACCAGTGAGTGGTGCTCTTTCTTCTCATCTTTGGTTAAGAACCCAAGGTCTGTGTTCCGAGTTGCCTGTCAGTGAAATAGCCGGGCCTCTTATTAAGCACAGAACCACCAGGCTGACATTTTCAGATTGAATCCGTGGGAAATAATTACATTTTAACATCACCAATTTATTATGTCACGTTTATAATGCTTACATGATCATCTCGGCCCTGTGAAGTTTAGAGAGGATAAGAGTGTCCTCAGGCGCTCTCTTCTACAGTGAGGCAAAATGATTTTTATTTCATGCCACTCAACATTCCAATTATTTTCTCAGCAGAAGCTGCCGTTACCACCTCCTGCACAGTGATTTGCCACAGAATTCAGGTGCTGCTCCTTGGTGCCATTGGGGTTTATTATTTTTAAATGGTACTTATATTTTTGTGTGTGTGTCCCAGGTTTCCCATGGGTCAGAACATTCTGGAGGATGGAATGTCTGTCACTTCTGCTCCAGTTGTGCCCCAAGTTGCAGACTCAGTAGACCTCAGTAGACTCTATGTGAATGACATAACGTCCCACTTTTATACTTACACATTAGAAATCAATCCTCTTGGAGATCTGGATCTCTTGTGAATTATCTCAGGAAATGCTGCCTCCATCACACTCTTCAAGCCCTCGTCATTCATAACCTTTATCCATTCCACCTGCTTATACCCTTCAGAGATCCAATTCCTAAGACATTAGCACTCCTAATATTCTCTGTCCCTTTTCTTCTATCTACTTTTGACTTTCTTAATTAAGACACTTGGACTCTGAGCTCTTGACAACATCCTGTACGTGAATTGTCGTTGCCCTCATTTACATGACTCTTGAATTCATTCTTGATTTCTTTGTTTACCAAATGAGTGAATAAGTGTGATATGTATGTTTTTTCTTAAAACTTCCATTTAATAGATTTTAGTGATGGGGGGGAGGAGGATGCGTAGTATTAGTTTTAGCTCTACTGTGAAGTGTAGCGATATCATGTTAAGATATTATTTCATCCTGATCCTGTCAGGCAAATGCACTAAAATTTATATTGTATAATCTGTTAAGTGCAGTAGTATTCACAAAATTTTTTTAATATTTCTCAACAAACTAGTTCTTGAAGTGACTTTGTGACTACAAACCCCATACAATCTCCTCAGATATAGCTCTTACCTTTGTGAAATGATAGGAAATGCTTTGAAAAATTGATGCTAAAGATTGATTTTTCAGATTTTTCTTTTTTTTTCACGCAAGACATGAACTTAATTATAGATTAAAATCAGAACTCACTATGGTAAATGATACAGTGATCAAATTTAAGGCCACTGGATTCATATATATGCTGGAAATTTATCCCAGGGTCTGTTTTTGTCTATGTCAAGCTCAATCTTCTGTTGTTCTTAGGTACATTTAGCTCTTCTGTTTGCAAGAAATAACAAAATAACCAAACAAAAACGTTTTATTCTGCTTTTTCTTGAGTACTAATTATCAGTGTGTGTTTCTCTAAAGTCTCATGCATTAACATAATTTTAAAAGAAAGACTTGGCTTTCCTTAAATCTACTGTACTGGAGGCAAATGGGACACCACAGGTTTTCTTATTTTGTGATAACAAAAAAAAAAAATTATAGTTAAGTTAGTCTTATTTAAATTGACAGTGATGTTACATCCATCCAAAATGGTCTTCTCCTCTGGTCTTCAATAACAGAGACACCATATTTGAAATTTTGAGTCCTTGCTAAAGATTTTTTCCACCCTGCAAATTGGTCTTCACGGTACCTTTAGCATCCTGTGTGGACTCCTGTAGATGAAGAGAACATGGGATTCTTTCCACATGTTCCCACCTGAGATGCAGCTTTGCTCTCAGCTTGGTTCTTTCACCCACCATATTGTAAATGAATGTCCTATAGAGGAATCATTTATTGACAAGCTCCTCCCTTGTTCAGACTTTTTCACTAGTGACTTTCCTGTTTAAACTAATCCTCCAGCATGATGCTAAGCTGCGGTTTCACATTTCTAAGCACTAGGCTGTGGTGTGTGGTAGCAAATTAAATGGCTGCTTTAGACAAGCTTCTTTTGGTGTGAGTTAAGAGTGTTGTTAGCCAGTAGTTCACAAATAAATCAACAATATATAAGAAGCAAAAGTATACTTAAACAGAAGATCATATGCAATAAGGTTAATACAGATGAGCTAGTGAAAATTGAGCCAGGCGTTTCTGAAAAAGTAACCCTCGTTTTCCCAGACATAGGCATGAATTGACTAGATATTTGGTTAAACATTACATTTTTGTGAATCTAAGAATGTATTTCTGGATGAGATGAGTATTTTGATCAGTGAACTGAGTACAAGATTGTCTTTCCCAACATAGGTGAGCCTCTTCCAATTTTTAGATTGTCTGAATAAAATAAAAAGCTGAGTAAGAAAGAATGTAGTACATTGTGTGTAAATACTACATTTTTCTATCCAGTGAGACTATAGTAATAAGTGAAATACATGAGATTCGTTGGAACTGCAGTTGGAGTTCGGCATCAGTTCTCTTGTATCTTGGACTGGCAGGCTGCTGGTCTGGAACTAGTTTCTCAGTCTTTATAATTCTGAACTTACTCCAAGTCAATCTCTCGGATCTCTGTCTGTGTGTCTGTACCTATATATACATATATATTTATGTGTGTTCATTGATTTTGTTTCTCTGAAGGACCTAGAGTAATATAATATAAGCAGTAGTTAACAATTAACTAATTCAAAATGTGTAATGATTTTACAAAGAATATAATGTCTATGAATAAATAAAACCATCTTTATAAATATAGTAGAATGTTCTGCACTATTTTGTTTAACTTCATACCATAATTATTAAAAATTAGGGATAATACTTCATATATTTTACTTAACACAATTACAAGAAAATATTTTTATGTAAGTAATTACATATCCATTTCACCATATAAATAATGGTAGATTATTTTATTGTACTTAAGTACCATAATATGTTACTATCACATCTCTTTATCTTGAGTGTTAAAATATATTCTAATATTGCTACTAAGAAACTTTATACATTCATTTCAATAAATATTTCTCTGAGAAAATTCTTGGAAGTGAAAATCCAAAGTATCTAACACTTCAAACATCTATCTTATTCATCTCTATTTATTTGTTTATCTGGTATATAATGTTTACATATTTATAATGAGACGTAATTATGATAATCATGGCCACCAAACTATTTTCTACAGTTATGCTCAATTATACTGTGCTGTTTTAATTTACACTTCATTAGAATATTGAGCAACTTTAACATATGTTATTTCATATGTTAAAAGCCAGCATTATGAGAAAAAGCAAAACAAAATCCTGGGGATTTAGCTCAGTGATACCTCAGAAACACAAGGTCCTCGGTTTGGTCTCTGGTACCACAATAAAAAAGAAAAGACAGAACTGTAAGTATTAGAGTTCAAGTACACATGTCCCTTCCTGGTAAGAACACCTATGTTTGTTAGAGAGCTTTTCCTTTGCATATGGTTTGATAAATAATTTTATACTAAAATATTTTATCAAAAAAGTGAACATATTTTTTTCTGTGTTCAGTGAAATTATCAACATGTACCTTTGTTTTTATCATCTCTCAAAGTTCTATTATTCTTGGTGTCTACTAGTGTCTTTAGAGGTATTATATTTATATTTTCTTCTACATTAATAGAAGGAGAAGGAATCATATTTGTGATTCATGATATTTTGAATAGCAAGTCCTAACACTATTTACTCTTCTTTGAATATATGAAGAGGAACATTACTGTTTGTCATTACTGTGATTATTTCAATCTCAGAATATTTAAATAAATAATAATGTCACCTTAATTATTTGCTAGACTAAATTTCTTAACTTGCTTTAGGATTTTTATTTATATATTCATGCAAGTTTGGAAAAGGTCAAAATATCCACAAAAAGATATGGCTCAGAAGTCTTTGCAGAGTAATATGATTTTGTTTATTTGTTGAGAAGTAATTGCCTACATACATAATACACACACACACACACACACACATACAAACACACACACACACACACACACACTATATACACTATATAAGTAAAAGTTCATATGCACTTACGTTATAATAGAAATTCTAGGAAGAGTTTTTTTTTTTTTGTACTATAAAAGCTATTTATACAAGTTTGCAAAAAGTACAACTTATACAAATAGGCTGGCAATGACAACTGCTTTTCCAAAAAATAAGAAATCATGTTCTTAGTTCTTTTATGATCCAATAACACTGTCATTAAAAATACGAAAAGGTAATTTATAAGACAGTACGATTATGAAAAATGGTATTACAAGCAAATTTGCCCAGCACCAGTGCACATGAACTGGAAATGAGACCTGCTCCCTTGGTGAGCAGTGCAACTCCGCAAGGCTTTGCTCGGTCTTCTTTATCCAAAGAGGTGGTGGCAGCAGGAGAGCCTCAGAGTGTGCCCAGGTGCCATTCCATTTATCTGACAGAGCACTTCACTTAGCCACTTTGGAAGAATTTATTTTCTTGATATCAAAATGGCTCAGAATCAGTGCCCCATTTTTGAATTTTCCAACCTGCCCAACTCGTCCATTTGATAAAATACTGGGAGCAGATTTCTTCTTTTTGGACTTCCTATCTTCTTGTCCTCTCCTCTTCTTTTTCTTGAAAACATCTGCATCCTGGGACATTCTCTCCTCTTCTTCTTTTGCTGCTTTTTTTCTTTGATTTGTTCCAGCAAAACCTTGTAATTCAGATAACTATTTTTGGGAGGCTTGGAACCCAGCATAACGGCTCGTTCCTGTTCCAGGACTCTTTCTTTTCCTTTCCCGTAGCCTGTGATCCCAAATCGGTGCACTTCCAACTGAGCCTTTTCTAGGTTAAATCCTTGAATATTTGCATCTTTCTCTTGGACATTAGTTTTAGTCTTTTCAAACTCATCCTGATCTGGCTTCAGTTTTCTTTTTTTATTTCTACTGTGAAATTCTACCACTTCTACTTGCTTACTGTTATTTTGCAGGGGAGAGGATGATCCGGTAGCAGCAGAGACTTCCGGAGGCGTGGTAACCACAGGAGCACAGTTCAGCTCTTCTCTGAGTTCCCTAAAAAAGCTGGAGGCACTCTTCTTCTGGCCCCTTGTGAGAGAATCAGGCAGGGTTCTCTCTGCTGCCATAGCTACTGCAATCCCATCTCTCTTCCTATTGTCTCTCTTCTTTCTGATTCTCTTCTGTTCTGTTTCATCTTCTTTTTCTCCCACGTCGTAGAGAGTCTGCAACAAGGCATTCAAGAGCTTCTCAGTGCTCTCTGATGCACCACAATCTGAAGCTGGGACCTTCTCTGGCGCCATAAGGCGAGAACAGACCTAGGAAGAGTTTTTAAATTAAAGTGTGCATATAAATTTTTAAGATACATTGATTTGAAAATTGAATATTGTATTAATATTTAGGTTAGGATTAAGTAGGACTAATTTTAGAAATAGCTTTATCCATTAACTGTTTTCAAAATTATGTTTAAAACTGAACATTATTATTATTTAGCAATTCATTAGCAAATTGATTTAACAGGCACATATTTAGCATGTATGTGTGCCTGAATGTTTACAGTATTCATTTGTCTCACTACCAGTTTATCAGAATATTTCTCTTATAGTCCCTCTTTAAAAATGAAAAACAAAACAAAAGAAAACTAAGAAGCCCAGAGTGGTGGCAAATGCCTGGAATCATAGCGCTCAGTAGTCTGAGACAGGAGGATTGCCTCGACTAGAAGGCCATTCTGAGGTACTTATTGCATTCAAGGTCAACCAGAATTATACAGTGAGACTCTGCCCTCACCAAAAAAAAAAAGGAAAAGGAAAAACACTAAGGCCCAGAGAGATTAAACAGCTTAGTTAAATTCCCAAAACTCAAATGTGGAAGAGCCAGATTAAGAATTGAGCCCATTTGTCTCTAGAGCTCTAACACAGTATGCTAAGAAGGACAATTTGAAGTAGACAAATGGAAAATTTCTGTGAAAGATTCATGATTGTGCGAGAAGGAGCACATTTCCAGCAGCCTTTTCCCCCTCTAAACTCTTTCAGAGAGAGCCTCATTTTTCTAAACTCCTTACAGGACAGCTTCACTTGTTAAACAGTCATGGTACATTCTCAAGTGGTGGCAGTTCCACACGAGGATAAAAAAAAAAAATCATGACACAGCAGCAAGAAGAGGAAAGGAATGAAATGACGGAACTGCTGTGCTTGGACAAACTCACCTCTATTGGTGACGCCTTAGGCATCGGCAGCTTGGGGCTCAGGACCTTAACTGCCCCACAGCCACGAAAAGTAATGAGGCGTGAGCTCCAGCTAGTGGCTGACAAAAAGCACGTCTTCTCAGGGGCTCACGCTGTAACATGCCGCATTCATGTGTTACTATCAGTAGATGAGACAGGGTGATTCCTACATCTCATCTGCGTAATGGATGAAGTTGGAGACACAGCTGCAGATGGCCTATGAGCACCTTGAGCCAAAAGGAAGAACAAACAAACAAACAACCTCAGTTTATGTAGATCTAGCACGTTGTGATGTGAGTGCTGTAAAGGAGAACCAGTGTGAGAGGTTGTGGACTTCTGGAACGCACGGTATTCACACGCTTATAGAGAATCAGGTGAAACTGCTCCTAAAGGGTTCCGGTATGCCATGAGAGGGTCTTGTGTGGGGTGATATCTCCACCTGTCTTCATCTCTTCATGACAGGATAACAATGGATTGTGCAGACCTTGGACATAGTTACTCAAATCTCAGTGAAGATATATAAATGACTTATTTGTGTGTGTGTGTGTGTGTGTGTGTGTGTGTGTGTGTGTGTGATTTTTCTTTTGTGCCAGTATTTGAATCAAGATTACAGAGCATGGTGAATCTACTTTACTTTGTCTGTGCAAAAGAAAATCTTTCCTGGAGGTATAGTTGTGGACCTGTGTCCTTCTAACAACTTCAGTTTTTATATCTCATACGGGAATAAAGTGATACATCAATTGTGACGTAATGTGTATGATTATATACACATGATATTAGTTTTGGGGTTTCTTTGATGATTGTTATCTTTTGTTCTTGCAATTCCAACTGAAATACGTATGTATGTGCAATATATTCTAATGCAGATGGGACACCATTTTGGAAGATGCTCCTAACATTTAGGGATGCCTCCGAACAAAAATCACAGTAGTCTAGATCCTCCTGTTGTGCATCTAGTCTGCACTGTGCAATGTGGCAGCCTCCCCAGACCACCCAACCCACCTTCTCTTCCTAACGACCTTTCTCCTTACACGGTGAGATCATGACAGTGAATAATGTGCCCTTCTGAAGTGAAGTCTGCCTCATTCCAGATGTCTCAATCAAGTATTCTTCAAATGTATTCTCTACTTTGGCATTCACTAAAGGTCCACTGATTACTTTCATATAAAATAGCACGTTATTTCATAAAATAAGAAATGTTTTATTATTTTACAGAAATTCAGATGCTTTTTAAAATTATCACTATGAGGGATATTAATGTTTCTTAAGCTCTTGTCTATGAAACGTACAAACTAATGTGTTTCATAAACATAATTATCTGTCTCCAAGGGATTTGATAAAGTTCTGAGTTGGAACTGAATTGTGTAGATTTTTCATTTCAGAAATCAGAAACAACTTGGTGTAGTAATCTGTATATTGTTTCTGGAAGATGGAAAGTATTTCCCATTTTTGCTAAACAAAAGCCTCCCATTTTCTTCTGCTTTTCAGATAGATAAGATTGTAGAAGAGGTTGCACAAAAGCTCAGAAATATGTGCCAAATAACTTACTTGATATTAATTTAATCTTATGGGTACGTGTCCATGTGTGTATGTGGACTGATAAATCATCTCTAGAATTTTTAACCAAAATGATTACATTCCAATACTCTAAGAACTGTCTGTGTCACAAAAGTAGCTGCAATAATATTTTTCTTATGCAACTATGCAGGGGAATTAAAGGCCTGTGTTCTAAATAAATGAAATTGAATGCTAGAATTCTAAGGAATAGTACGAAATGAAATTGAGCAATGATATAGATGTGTGGCTTCCAGTGAATCTGGGCTAGTAATTAACCTTACCCAATAGTCAATGTTTAGAGTTTAGATCATGGATGAATCACATGCATTTTAACTAACACATTAACTGAAGCACTAGAACTATGAACAGTCTTGTATCATGTCAGATACTGGCTAGAAGTTTTTCTCTTTTCTAATTTTTTACTCATTTGTAAAAACCAAGCACAAAATTGCAATATCTTGATACTTCTCCTGTTAGTACCAAATCTCATTAATAGTCTGTTAGCTCAAGTAAAGATATAAAGGCAAGAGAAGACACATTAGTCGGTGCTTGTTTGCTGATCTATTATTAACATGGAAGTCATGGGAGAATGTTAAATTGGATGAGATAAGTTCCTGGCTTCAATTTGCTTTTTACTCAGTTACAGCTAACTTATTAGAAATGGAGGTGTGATAGATAAGTGCAACTATTCTGTTATGGGAAACTACGTATTTTCAAAGGAAACAGCTGAGCTTTGCAGAAGTTACATTAGAACAATAACACAAGTCTTACTTTAGCAATGCAAGCAAGGTTACCAATGATATAAGGAGAAAGCAAGTTAAGGAATTTCTGTTAAGGTGCATAGGAAGCACCAGATCCACACTGCCAATTTACAACATTTCTGTCTGCCTTTCCCTACAGTTTCATATCAGGAACCAGGAAACATTCACTACCTTTTTTTTCCCACTTTATTTTGTAAGAAAAATAATCCAATCACAAGTCCATTGGGAAATATTATGTCATGGAATAATTCTTCAAAACAGACAAACACAAAATACCTGTTATCCTGTGTGTAGTGGTGCTGGTCAATAATCCTGGAAGCTTTGGAGGCTGAGCAAATCCAAGAGGATAAAATATTTGAGAACACGTAAAGAAATCACGAGATATTTAAGTTTAAGCATATTCATAAAAATAAAAAGAAAAGGGCTGAAGATTTAGTTCAGTGGGTCTGGCATCTGTCTTGTAAGCGCAAGGGTCTATGTTTGATCTCTGGAAATCATATGAAACAATATTGGGCGTGGAGAGCCACGCCCACCAGCAATCAGTACACATACCACAGTGCTAGGCATGGTGGCTCATGCTTGTAATCCCAGCACTCGGGAGGCAGAGGCAGGAGGATTGCTGTGATGTGAGTTTGAGGTTGAGCTCAGGGCCAGCCTGAACTACAAAGTGAGTCCCTGAGTCAAAAAAAGAAAAATAAATAAATAAATAAAATAAAATTTAAAAAATTAAAAGAAAAGATAGCTTGAGACCATTAGTGACCTCTTAGTGGGAGTCTATCTTACAATAAAAATATAAAGAGTTACAGAAGGGTCCAAGTTCAATGAGATTGTATCACATGAAAAAAAGAAAAAGAAACACACACACACACACACACACACACACACACACACAACAACAACAACAGGATAAAACCTTGCCCTAGATTTTTGTTTTTTTATTCTCATCTAAGTAGTAACATATTTAGGAATATTCTGAACAAAAGAAGTACAGATCTTTTACAATAAATATCAGAAAACACTGTTGAAGAACGTTTCACAACTCAGAGTAATGTAGCCCAAGTTTTTTATGAATGAGAAACATTGCTCTAAGAGGTAATGTTTAGGCCAGGACCCAAATGAGAAGGGGCTACTCACACAAATATCTGCGTAATTCAGTTAGAAGCTACAGAAATTATAGAAATTCTGACATGGACAAGGAGCCTGGTATCTATAAGGGATAGATGGATTGTTTGTATGGATAGAAAACACCAACTCAAAAAAAAAACAAAACAAAAAACAAAAAACCAGATAGGACAAGGAAGAAGACAAATGCCACATTTGATATAATCTTTTCATTGAAAATGAAGCAACTCACAGAATATTAATACTATGGAGTAGAGTTTGAATCAGTTGAGTAAGATTGAAAATGCTCAGCACTCACAACTTGGACAATGGCCAGCAGTCTTTTTATTTTCTTTTTCCTTTGGCTTGGGTCCTGTTAGCATTTTTATCACTGACTTGGATGAAGACAAAGAAGGCATGTTATCAAATCTGTAGCTGACACAAAGATCAAGGAGATAACAAACATGCAGGATGACAGAGTCAGGATCCGAAAGCATCCAGACAGACTGAAGCAGACTGAGATGATGACGTTTAACAAAGATAAATACAGTACTCTGTACTTGGGTCAAGCAGCATACAGTTCAGAAGAGTAAGAGAGAGGCCAGGCTGTGCAGCTACACAGGTTAAGATGTTATGGATATTTTTGCCAACCCTGAGATGAACAGTATCCAACAGGGTAGTTGGGTCAGCATTACACTCAACAGGGACCTTGGGAACATAGATGAATGTTTGATGTGTTCACCCGAGATTTCACCTTCTGTTTGGAGCCTTTGTAGGATGTTAAAAGAAAGTTGACAGACTCGGCCTGGGAAAAGGTCAGAGAAAATGAGGAAGTAGTGTCTTGGAACTGAAAGAAGACTCAAGAATATTTCATTTATGAAAGGATTGCTTAAACTCACATACTTGAAGGTCAGTAGTCTTTATGAGGAATTAGATTCATTCAAAGAGAAAATGTTTGAACGTAGATCAGGTAGAAGAAAAATACAAGTGGGCATATTGAAGGGATATTGAAAAGGAATTTCTTGTGATGTGGGTTGCCCACATCAACTTGCTTTTAAAATGGCAAGTTTTATTGTGACTGCAAGTTTGAAAGCAGATACTGAAGGGACAAGCTTCATGGAGACTTTTCTAGAACGTCAGTGCCTCATGCTAAAATATTTTTTTCAATACTCATATGCAATGAAGTCATGCATTGAATTTTAACTGTCATGCTATTGGATAGATTTTGAATTGAATGAGTAAGATTCAAAAGAAATTTCAGTTCTATTAGTTGCTCATTGAATTACAAAGTTGAATTGTCTGTTCTATTGCATATAGCTGTCTTTTTATCCAAATGTAGGCCAAATGTATTTTTTGGTAAAAATAATGGTGGTTAGAAAGTTAATTTATAATTTTTTTTTCATTTCAAGCATGTTATTGATTTCACTACAGTGTGTATTATTCATACCAAATCTATCATGGTTCAAACAGATTAAAATGTCTGTTTTTAGAGATTTCTTCCTTAAGTGGGACCTAATACCCCTTATCCACAAGCTAGACCTATTCTAGCCATCAGGTATTTAAAGAACTCAATTTGAAGTCATCGCTTTGCATCACAGAATCCAAAGTCTGAGCTGGAAAGAATGAGTTTGTGTCTTTCACTGGTGGAAAAGCCCTTCATAGGTCACTTGCAACACATTCACCAGAGAGCTACAATTCTTCCTTACAGGGAAATGCCCAGACCATGGGTATGACTTACATATGCAGGCTTGTTCAGTCACCCATTAGGAACTACAGTCACCAGGGTGTCTTTGGAGAAGGTTAAAACACTGGAGGGCTGAAATTGCTTTTTAAGAGAGCTTGGTCTCCTTCCGCTTTACTTTCATTATTACACTGACCAAGAATTTAAGTTTGAACAAAACAACAAAAGGAAATTTGAAAATTATAATAGGCTAATTCCTAGTCACGCTCCTCTCATGCCTAAGGCGGGCTTGTGGCAGTGCTTTTTCCATAGTAATTTACTCCTGGTCCTGTTTTTGGCATGCACAGGATATACTTACAATTTTTTCTATGAAGTAATAATTTTTTACATGATTTTCTGAGATTTTCCTTTTTTTTTTTGTCAAATTCACTAGAAAGTCTTTAATAATACATAGATATTCACCTTAGGTCATTTTGTTTTGTTAGAAGCAGGCCTTCATTATATCCCAGACTGTTCTCACACTCCAGATACTACCCAGACTGAGCTCAGATTGTGACCCTGTGCCTCAGCCTTCCAGATTGACATCTCAGGAGTGTGCCATCACATCTGGCTTTACCTTTCTTTTTGTTGTTGTTGTTGTTGTTCTTTGTTTATTTTTTAGTGTTTTTATTCAACTCTTTATTGGTACATTATAAATATATATCATAACCACATTCAACATTGAGAGCTTGTACCAGAATATAACACAACTTGTTTCTCATTTTTCCCCTTCCCCCACCAACCCTGCTACTCCCCCACCCCCTATATACATAAATTGTGTTTCCTTTTATTTTATTATTACTATCACATCCTTTTTCCCTTTGTTATTTACTCCTATAACCTCTTTCCTTTTAAATATTTTCTATTTCACAGGGTCTTGCTTTGTAGTTCAGGCTGGTCCTAAACTCAGGTTCAAATTGAGCAATCTTCCTGCTTCTGCCTCCAGAGGATTGGGATTACAGGTGTGAGCCATCATGCCCAGCACTATGGTATGTGGAACTGATTGCTGGTGCAAATGAGTCACTATGCCCGGCATTGTTCCATGTGGTTACCAGGTGGAACTTGGGACCTTGTGCTTGCAAGGCAGGGACCAGAAACTCTGAGCTAAATCCCTAGCCCTACCTTTGATTTTTTAACAGATGCTTTCATTATATGTTTTGTCACTAGCTTAGATTTTAAGGACATGTTATTTATAAGTCCAAGATTAATTTGTCATGATGATTATCTTGATAACATATGATATTTTGTACTAAGTACTGATTCTTTTAGGCTAAATTTCATAATATGGGGCAGGAAAGCTGTCAGATCTTATTATATATTTTGAGACTGCAATGAAATAGCCTTAAATTCATTTTTATTTCATCAACATTGTATCTCTTCATTTTCTTTTAGAAATGAAAAAATAGGATATGATGTTGTATTAATATATATAAGTCAGGATTTATCACATAAACGAATTAAAAGTTTCAACATTTACATATTTCTAGAAGTTCTGTATCTTAAGTTACTATCCTCTTTATTTGAACCCACAAATCAACACTCACAGCCAAAAGGAGGAGTGGTTATCTTGGTTCGTATTTTCCCATGATTCAGTGCGTGGATGGTAGGCTCAAGCACAGAAACAACATGGTGGAAGGACCTGTTGTGGAGGGAAGCTGCTCATGTCTGACAGTCAGATGCTCCTGTGCAAGTCTCACCCCCTGGGATTCATCTGCTCCCACTCGGCTACAGCTCCCAACAGCACAGTTAGCCCACTTGAAGCAAAGCCTCCTTGATCCAACTGCTGCCAAAAGATCTGCCTGTGAGCCCATGACAATTTAGCAGCATGTTCTAGATCTAAACCATGACACTTTGATGACTGACTCTTAGCCCTTCCCTTTCTTTTACTGAAGTAAAATATCCTGCTTGTATATGTATGTTGAGGATACAAAGATGATAAAGAATATGGTTTTCTTCTTGTGGGAAACTAACATTCATCAAAATAAATCCATAAAATATAACTATACAATAGTACAAATATAATTATAGGCAAAAATCTTTATAAAGTGACACATAGGAAAGTCACTAAATGTATTCCCCAGTATATTATGACTCCGCTTTATAGTTAAAAATTCTTTAGAACCACAGTTAAAGTACAGGTATGTTATATATATTAATTAATCACAGTTGGATAAAGAAAATGCTACTAACCACTTATAAACAAAACTAATTTTGTTTTTTAGGTTTTTTGAAACAGGGTCTCGCTTTGTGGTTCAGGCTGGCCCTGGCTCAGCCTCAAACTCACATCACAGCAATCCTCCTGCCTCTGCCTCCCGAGTGCTGGGATTACAGGTGTGAGCCACACCACGCCCAGCACTGTGGTGTGTGGTGCTGGTTGCTGCTGGGCATGAGTCTCCACACCCAGTATGGTATGTGGTTACCGGGGAATCGAACCCGGGCCCTTGCACTTGCAAGACAGGCGCCGGAACCACTGAGCTAACTCCCCGGCCCCTAAACAAAACTAATTTTTGCAAGTACTGAGTGGCTTAGTTCCCAGGGATGTTTGAAGAAAGCACTACAAATGTGAGGACTATGGAAATTTGCTTTGTCATAGTTCTGAAGATCAGAAGTCTGAAGTCAAGATACAAGGGCTTCAAAATACCCTCCCAAAATATATTGGAAAATAAATAGTCACTGTAACTGCATGAAGAGATGGGGTCTTCATGAAATGGGCTCGAATGGCTTTGTTATTCCTTATAAAAGAGTGAGCTTCATCAGCTGCTTGACTTTGGACACTCTACGTACCAGAACCATGAGAGAACATGTCTGTTCATCGTAAAGTGTTCATTCTTGGGCATTCAGGGATCGCAGTACAAAATGGACTAAGACACAAATTATGAGCAGGATCATACTTACCCCAAACATATCAAGGAAGGATCTTTTCCAGATCTTCCTCCAGCCTGTGACAGTTCTGTGACTTGTAACAACCATGATACAACTGAAACATGGTTTTTCTTTAAAGGATTTTTGAGACAGGGTCTCGCTTTGTAGTTCAGGCTGGCCCTGAGCTCAGCTTCACACTCACATCACAGCAATCCTCCTGCCTCTGCCTCCCGAGTGCTGGGATTACAGCCGTGAGCCACCACACCCGGCACTGTGGTATGTGGTGCTGGTTGTTGCTGGGGTGAATCTCCATGCCCAGTATTGTTATGTGGTTACTGGGGATTGAACCTGGGTCCTTGCGCTTGCAAGACAGGCGCCGGAACCACTGAGCTATATCACTGGCCCTGAAACATGTTTTTCTTACATCTATTTCTGCCTCTATGTGGTAATTTTTTCATAAATCACCAGTCATAATGCATTAGGAGCCACCCCACTCCAGTACAACTTCTTAGTTTATTATTTATATCTACAAGTGCCCTATTTTTGAATTAATTTACATTTGATCAACAGTGGACTAGAACTTCAGCACACAAACATTTAGTTCAAGTGATAATGTATAATTTTCACTGTCTGTAAAAATCCACACTCATTTTTCTTGGCCTCCTTACATCTACCAAGTGCAAGTAGACTTTAGGAAGACATTTTCTTCTTGTTATAAAAATTGCAGAGCAAAAATGAATTCTTAGTATCTCTTGTTACTTTTGTCCTTTTTAGTTGTGGGATCCAGTATGTTCAAAACTACCATATTCATCTTTGTACCCTGAAAAGAGATGGCCAGAAAAAGGGCTAAAAGAAATATGGAAAATGATGGCGACTTATGTTGAATCACTAAGCCCATCTGGAATTTTGTACAATAAGACCTTTTCATGTGCAGGAAAATGTGTGTAGCATTTCCAATCTTTCTATTTTATTGAAAATATATCAAGTGATTCTCTTTTGACATAACGCTCTGCCACCTTTTCTATGACTACCCATCTCTCTTTCTTTCTGCACTTTTCTTTAGATCTGTCGATGACCAACCCAGCAGGACCTCCAAGATGAACCCTCGTTAAGGTGCGGCCCCCTGTACCTCTCTCGGTGTTGACTCACTGTCATTATCTGTGTTCTACCTTGTACTTCTGCAAGGCATTCATACAAATGGATTGCTCTCCCGCCACGTAGCCCTTCAATTTTAGACCCGCCGGGCTCCAGAACATGAAGAATCCATATGTTCCCTTAACCAGACTCAGTCTGTGATATTTTGTTACATAGTAGAAAACATACAAAGACAAATATCTGCATATAATAATAATTTTTTTAAAAATCTGCAGTGTGGATCATAAAAGAGGTAAGGTCATGGTTGAATGTACACTCGCACTACAGAAAAAGCTGTCAAAAAAATGACAGAAGTTTGGAAGAGTGCAAGAGGTAACGCTGAATTTCATAGACGATGTGAAATGGAAAGGCTCTGAAGTTTGAGTTTCATTTAGGAGAAGTATAGAGTTAATTAAGGATGATTCTCTTGACCTACCTGGTACCTGTCATTTAGGTTTTCTTTGAAACAGAATGTACATTTTGTACCTTCTTGTCTGGCTGCTCTTACCTCGTCTAGCTTTTCAAATTTGGTGTAGCTCTCGGACAAGCTCTTTTCTTTTTCTGAACATTATTTCCTTAACAGAGATCACCCATTCCCACGAATGAAAGAATATTTCCCTAGATCTCTCAATATTGCATTTCTATACAGGATAATTAACTTTGCATGTCAACTCACATAGAATGAATTGCTCCAATATTTGGTCGAACATTTTTGATATATCTCTGAAGTATGGCTGGGTGACATTAATGTAGGAATTAGTAGATAAAATCAAGATTTTCTTCCTTATGTGCATGTGCCCCATTCAATCAATTGAAAGTCTAAATAGAAACAAAAGCTTGACTTTATGAAGAGTAAGGGGGACTCTCCCTCTTAAACACTAGAGCTGTCATATGGAATTTTAGAGCTTTGAAACTCAGGTTGAAGCACTGACTCTTCTTTGGTCTCAAGCCTGCTGGTTTGTTATCAGAGGTGGAATAGAACTACACTATGGAGTGTCCTGTATTTCTAGTTTGTCTTGGGGCTTTGCAGTCTCCATAACCATATAATTCAATTTCATATAATGCATATTCATCTATATTTCATCTATCTATCTACCTATCATCTGTCTATCTGTCATCTATCTATCTATAGCTCTACATACCCACTTTCTCTATTTCCTATTGGTTTTGTGTCTTCAGAGAACCTTAATACACCAACAAAGTTTTATTTTCACCCAAAACTCCAGTTACAATAACTTACTTGATATATTTAAATCCATTAATCTGATTGCTCAAGTCAGAACCTATAGGGAAATCTTCAATTTCCCAAAACACCAGCACCAATCCACTAGTGAGTCACAGGTATTTCCTCTACAAAATGTAAGTGTGTCGAGCACACGTGCTGGTGTTTGATCACCAGCACTGAAAAGAAAAGAAAGAAAAAGGTAAGGATGTCCTAGCTCTTCATGTCTCACTCTGTATGTCCTCCATGTAGCCTGGACTGTAATCTTACCGATCACTACACTTCTAAGTTGTCCAGGCTTATCTGTCCACTGCCCCATAAAATATAAACCACACATATCAACTACTTGGTACTCTAGGGATTCAAAAGCATTTTTCTGCCAGTGTAGATACGAGAGGGTCGAGCATTGACCTTCAGCACCTGCCTATCCCATTTTCTTTTGATTCTTTAAATTCTTAGTTTCATCACTTTATATGATGATATTCTCCATTTTTAATACTTCAGTAACCAGTCACCTTCTTCTCTGCTACATTTGAAAGATGTTGAAATATCTACAACCTTCCTAGCTACTAGCTTTCTTTCAAACGACATTTTGTTCTTTTAGGAAAATTTCTTAGGATTGTGTCTGTCTATAATCTTTTCTTTTTCTTTGGACCATTTTATGAGTTTCATGCTATTATTTACTTATATTCACACTTTTTTGTTCTGTCCCTACAACTTGACTGTAAAACACAGCAAAGAAAGGGGCTGTCCATGTCTCCAACCTGAACTCTGGATACCTAGAACATTACCATTTCAACACCGGGAATTCCCCATAAATATTTTGTGAATGACTAAATACATACCCTGCATTTTATTCTGCCTTACATTTTCTTATTTACTTTTCCTCATGTTGTCACTGAATCCCAGTCCTCTTTGCAATTCCTTCACCCCTCCTCCCTTCTAACAGTACTAAATGGAAGATTATTAGCAACCTAAGGACTTCAGGGGGAACTTGAAGTTGCTGATTTCGTAGCCTTGAATAAACTGAGCTCAGCAGTATGGAGCCAGGAGCAATCTGCAAATCCTTTGGAGAAGACCCCCTTCTAATCACCTCAAATTAGAAACATCATTGGCTGTGTTGCCTCCTGAGGTTCCAGCAAAACTTAATCTTGTTTCTGTTAATAGTGAATGGCCCTCATTCTCCTATAATTAGTCACTGTGGAGTTTTAGAAAGGTCATTTGGTTGAAATATGAGGCTGCAATTTGTTTAAAGGCAGAAAAAGGCAGAGAAAATTATCTTTCCACAATTCATTAGCTCAGGTCACAGTTACTTCGAGGATTCTGAGATTCTCAGCGTGTGTTGTGGACAATCTAGTGCATCCATAAGCAGAAAATACTTTGGGCCCTGACATGGGCACAGAGTCACAAAATTAACATGAATGTGAACTACACACAGATTGTATCCCTCTGTTACTAAATAGCTTGCTTAAAAAGGAACAATTCTTTCACTTCATAAAAAGGTGGCTGGGTTGGGACAGACTAATCATATACACAGATGGCTGAATTGTTGGGCAAAGTTCTTGGCAACATTCAGAATGTAAGCAAGATTCTTTCTCTTGATTTTCGCTTCTTTTTAGCAGGTATTAAATCAAATAAATATGTTCATCCCTTTCTAATTTTATTTAGAGAAGAGCAACTTACATATATTAATTTTTTGGATTTTACAAATAGAAAAGTTATATATTTTAAGCATAAAGAATCCACTTGGCTGATTATTAATATTCAATGATAATAATAATTAATATTCAATATTAATAATAAATATCAATATTCAATATTATTCTTATATGTTTGGGGTAATATTATAAAATTATATGCAACTCATTATGATGCTGAATATTTCATATAAATTAAAGGTTGAAATTCTACATGAATTGATTTTTAGAAACACATTCTAGGAAGTGATGAGGCCTGTTGCTATTTCCATCTGTGTAACACCATTTCCTTCCAGAACATAAGAAAAGTAGTATGATTTTTAAAGGCTATGCACATTTGTTGTGTGTGAGAGGCTTTTTTTTTTGGCTGTTGTTATTTTCAATTTTCAAACTAATGAACTGCAAAGTTATTAGCACATTACTTATTTAGAAAGCATTTAAAGGTCTACATGCATCATTAGTGAACAAAATTATATTTCTTTTGCAATATTTGCCTTTTGTATGCACAATATAGTGTGTATTTGAATTTTAGAGGATTAAACATGGTACAAATAAATTAGAGGTGACATAATGAATTAATAATATTAGTTGCAATGTGAAATAAAAAGATTTGTCCCAATTATGATTACAGAATGGTGTAAGTATACAGTCTTTGACAGCTATTGCAATAATGGGAGAAAAATTACTAAAACTTACCTAAGTCATAAGAAGAAAGGCAATAAAGGAAAAAGTTAACACAGACTAAAATGACTACCGATAATGAAAATGGGCAAATATATTAAAAAGTGTATTTAAAATACTGAAAAATAACTGATAAAATCAGGAGTCTGAAAAACCAGATTAAAGCATTTACCTCCATATTGACCTCCTCTGCTCATATTCCTCCAGTAAGGATTATAATTTTACCTGAATCTTCTCTAAGGAAATATCACAGTAAGCTTTTATTCTTTGGAAATGATTGGTGCATGTTCATTTCCATTACATAAGTGTAAGCATAGTGGGATCTGAGCAGCTCGATTTGTAGAGACTCAAACTAAGGCAGAGTTGTATATGTTTCAGCTGAAAATACAGAAGGGAAGCTCGCCTGGCCTTGCAACACGTGTGCATAGGCACTCTGGTAAGTTCCATTAAACACACACACATGGATCTTAGTATGTGTCCAGGGTCTTATAAAAATAAGTATAATAATATCAGAAGGTCAAAATGCATGAAATACGATAAATAATTTGGGAACAGAGTCCAAAGATGTGTTTGAATTTTCTGTGATGAAAGCAATCATCTGTTTCTATAGTATTTACTGTAGCAGTCATTGACCCACATGTGGCACCAAGAGCTTGAAAGACAAATAATGTGGCTGAAAAATTGATTTTAAATTTTATTTAATATTAAATAATTTCACTTGAAATTTATACAGCTGTATCTGACTAGTGGCTACCATGTTATGAAGAATAGTTGTAGAACATATAAGATGTGTCAAAAATGTCAGCATTTCCATCAAGACAGGAAATAAAATCAAATAAAGGCCAAAGAGGCGAACTCATTAAATTTATTGTCATTTGTTAACTAAAAGGTCATTCAGTATTGAGTGGTGATATCTACTGACCAGCTGGATCACTTTTGTCTGACTGAAAAGCTAAAAATGATATGCATTTATATTTTATCGAAGCTGAGAGAGGCTAGAATGAGAAAACAAAACAAGATGCCCGTTATATATCTGGATCCACTTATTTTATTTTATCTTATTTTTATTTTATTTTAATTAGTCCCTGTTTGCAGCACACCCTGATTGTGCTTCTTGTGTGGACTTGGTACATGTACATAACCTTTTTTCAGGCCCTTAGCTCCCCCTCCCTCTCCCCTTCTTCCATCTCTTGATCCTTTTCCCATTTGAGGAAGATCTGTCTCCCCACTTAACAGAGTTTCTTACCTATGTCTCCTCTTCCTTCAACACTCATTGTGGCTGCTCTAGAACCTGATATATGTTTGCTGGTTTTATTTTCATCCTAACTCTTGTTTATCTAAATAAGCATTTTTCTGTCACAAAACCTGAACTCAATAAAGATAATTTTGCTGTTTTCATCTGAAATATTTATTTCTTCATTCCTTTCTTCTTCTATGTGCTTCTTTAGCCACTTTTAAATGCTTCTTCACTTTTGTATCTGAAGCCTGAGCACTTCACAACTGTGGGGTTGGGTGGTCTGAGCCCAACTGGCTTCCACCTCACTGATCAATCTCTTCCCTTGACCGAGACATTCTATTTGATCCTTTCATTTTAGCTAAAATGACCTTTCTGTCAGTTACAGTTTCCACAGTGATCTCATACAATACATGCTTTCCAAAACTTCATGGCTTCAGACGACAATTAATCACAATTTTTCGTTGTCCACAGGTTAGATATCTGGATCTGGAGTGGGCTCAGTGAACAGTTCTCACTGACAGTCGCAGCGGGTTCAGGTACTACACATTTAGAGGATTCAGTGTTACTTGGTTGATCTAGGATGACTTGGGCTGGGTGATTCACCTCTAATCAATTTGCTTTCATCCTTCAGAAGGCTTTTTTTTGTACTAACATTGAATTAATTTTTAAAAACTATTTCTTTACTGAAATCTTTATTGGTACATTACATATACACATCATTATTGCACTCCACAATGGGGATTTGTACCAGTATAAGACACAACTTAATTCCCATTTTTTCCCATAGTCCTACCCACCCTACCACCCCCCATATACATAAAATTTGTTTCCTTTCTTTTTTGTTATAATCTCATTATTTTTCCCCCTTCAGAAGTCTTTCTAAGGAATGAGAACATTCCCAGAAAAAATGGCCTTTCAATGTGCGAGCTTAGATAGTATTTTCTAATGCAAATCACATAACTGATCCTGAAGCCAGAGTAGAGATTACCTGGTAAAATTGTAGGTTAAAAATATGAATAAGGGATGAAAGCTGAGGTTATTAGTGTGACTGATATACCTCAGTTCTTATTTATTGTCTCATTTACTCATAACTCTCTACATGCAAAATCCACTCCAGGACAACTGTGTGTCTATGCTAATCAAAGCATCAGTATCAAACTCCAAACTCTTGTGATATACATGATATCTACATGAAGCTTCTTGGATTTGCTTCCTTCTGATATGGAAAACTAGGAAGAAACACAGGAACCTTTTCTCTACCCACCTAAAATACTGTGGTGGAATACAGGCAAAATATTCATGATTGTGACTTTCATTAACAAAAATGAAAGAAATGGTCATGTAAATTCTCCCCTATTGGAGGTCAGGGTCACACACATTGACAGGGTTGTAAATCCCTGACTGAGCACTGTAGCTTTATAGACCAAGGTTTAATTGTCTTGAACTTCTGTGAACTACTTATCTTAGTCTCTGCAGAAGGTATTGGAAAATGTGCTTTCTGATAATCTTCAAGCCTATTCTCTGCAATTATGGATATTTGAAACTTCAAGCTTTATTATTTCACTTATTTATTCCTAAAATTTTGCTGGTTGCCTTTTATCCTCCATACATTCCTCAACACTATGGCGGGCTTTTTAGGGATCTAACTTGTGTGGCTTTATTGAAATGTGATAAAATAGATAATACAGTTTGGATTGGTAATTCTTTTGTAACCATCATGCATCCCTCCAATTTTATAATGTCTTACCGATCTAACAGCATCATTTTCTGAGCCTCAAATTGAAATGGAAAATGACTATGCAGTCAAAAGGCAAAGGACTTGGATATAGAGTGTCTATACTCAAATCACATTCTCAGACTCCCGCTGTATTTCCTGGTAACTTTTCTTGATTTTTTTCCTAAAATTCTTAGCAAAAGTTCATGACCTGACTCAATTCATTGTCCCCAGCAAATATATCTTTGTGAAAATGGGGTATGGCAGGTGAGAATTCGGTGAGCCATTCCACAGTCTCCTAGTGCCCTTGGTATGAGGAATGGCAACTCAGAATTAGGTGTGCCATTCTGTGTAACAGTGTAATATTGATTATGCTCAAAGCCGGCTGTGAGCAGTGGAGGCTGTGAAGTTAACCCGCAATTGGCTGATTTTGAGAAATGAGTCTAGCCAAAGACTACACACAGAGGTCAGAGAAACTTGCACTCAAATTCAATTCCTACAATTAAAACTTTCTTAACTAAGACAATATTCTAATGATAACCATGTATTTTGACAATTCTGTTTCTAATTTAAGAATGCTTTGTCTTGTCCTTTATTGGCCTTGCTTACATTAATTTCCATAGAAACTGCAGGACTGTGCATTTTCCCAGGTGGTCCTGCCCTTACTGTAGCTCATCTTTGCTCCCATTGATTACTAGTAAAAATCAGTGGCTTGGTCTACCCAGTGCTTCTGTCACTTGCACTAGCATTGGTCATCCTGGGCCTGCATTATATACTGAGCGGGAGACTGGAACCTACTGCAGAGATTTCCAGTAACGTTTCAGGAGTTTTCAGTACCATTCCATAGTCTCTTTATTTCCTTGTGATTGTGGTGTTCATCACAGGGTCTTCTCTGGGCTTAACTATGCATTTACATGACCCTCTAAACTGCAAGATATCCCAAACAGAGTAATCCTGTTTTCTTTCCCTTCATATTTCCTAAATTACCAAGCTAACTATATAGGTACAACTGGGTGTTAAAATGTGTCTTCAGTTAAGTCAGTATTTTAAATAATTCATCAAATCTCTTTACATTTTCAACCAAGATCTCTTCAAGACTTGTCTAGTACTAAAATATTCCTTCCATTTCACTTACTTAAAACATATATTTTAGAGATTATTTATGTGGAACATTGAGATTTTTACTATAGTAAAGATGAAATTATACAACTGTGACTTCTTCTAACAAAGAGGCATATCATAATTTTGATCACAAGCACCAAATCTTATATTCCTTTTACTGTAGTTTTAAGCATAAGATAAGGTGAAAGAAGGTAAAAGATACATGAATATTAAATTTTATTATATATTATTTCATCCCATATTCAAACTCTGGGGAATTTTTCTTAGTAAGTCACAGTCATTGGAATTCAACGATCTTCAGTAGAAAATGATTTGCTATTGCCTTTCTTGGTATCTATGTTAGAGTATCTTTTATTTTAAGCTTCCAAATTGAACATAACATACTCGCTCCTTTTTCAATCACTATGGCAACAAAGTGAAATATTTCCCATGATAATTATTTTTCTCATGATTTTGAACCATAAATTTCACCAAGCTTATTAAGATCTGGGAAATATGATGGTTAAAAACTGATATCCAAAGGTAGATTGTCAACCTAAGGATTCATCTGATTGAAAGGAATTTAATACTGGCTTATGAAGAGAGCAGAAGAAGTTGATTGGAGGTTTCTGAGCTTTTTGAAAGCAAATAAGGCCACTTTCTGATGTTTGTATAGACTGAGTGCCCACCAGAGTCAAGGATTGTGAATTCCATTAAGAAAATGCCAAAATGAATTATAACGTATGCAGGCAGTCTATAAAACTCAGGACATAAAAATAATCTTAAGATTAAAACATGGAAACCTGAACTAATCATGTGTTCTTTCAAGATAGCCAAAGAGAAAAATTATACTTATCCATAGGGGGAAAGTCCAATTCAATTAATTTTTATTTCACTGAAACAAAAACCAAGACTGTATCTACCAAATGCTTGTCAAATGAAAGATCAGAAAAGAGCAAACTGATAAAGCTGTAAGGCCCAATGGGCAAAACAATATTATATATATATATATATATATATATATATATATATATATATATATATTTAATAGGTGAGCCAGAATAATCTTATGAATGTGTACTATCAAATTGTCCTTTTCAGAAGGGTGTAGACAGGAAGAGAGAGATAAAACCAAGACTGAAAAATTATCTAGTCAGGTCTGGATGCCTCCAGAATTTTAACTTTATCTTTGGATCCTTTCAGATATCTGAATTAATGAGCCCTCTTTAGCGCTCCAACAGAAAGGACTAAGCAATCAATTGGCCTAAGAAATAGAGGATTAGGAAATTGTAGATGCAAATCCAGGCTGATGATTGAAGTAAAAGTAAGGAGAAGAAGAAGGACTGACAGTAGAGCAGGACTGTGTGCTCCGCATCCCTCGCTCACCAGATGCAATTTCCACACAGCCTGAGAATGTGATCATCTGCCTCTCACCGAGGAGCCAAAAGATTTACAGGGACCGGGTGTGACCCCGAGGATCCCAAGATGAAGAAACGATAGAGCTTAGGATCTAATCCAGGAATTGCTAAGTGTAGAGCCCAGGCTGTTCTTTGGTGTGCCTCATTACTCTGTTTGAGAGTATCGTGGTCCACATGGCTCTGGACTCTGAGCTCGAGAAAGCTCGGCGCAAATGTACGTCAGGTGTTATGATTCCAAAGAAAACACTTTCTGGGAAATAGGGTATATTAATCTCTGTTCAGTTTCTATGACACAGTAACCACGAGTGGGTCAGTTTATACAGACTAAATATTTGGCTCATGGCTCTGGACACTAAAAATTACAAATAGAGGCTCTGGTGTTTGTTCAGGGCCTTCGTGTATCATCACAATTTGATGGAGGCTATTCCTTATCCTTCGGGCATGCAAGCTCGGCATCTCTTCCTCGTCAGGTGAAGCAGCCATAGATATCATCTCAAGGGCCCTGAGTTGTGAATTCATCTAACCCTAATTCTGTCTAAAGGATCTCACCACTAAATCTGATCAACATGTTAATTTGGAGAATTGCTTTTGAGCAAGCTGAATTTTGAGGCAACGTATTTGTAACCACAGAAAATGTAGTGTATACCAA